>JAAGNO010027839.1:42283-66807 GCA_033439905.1 Ceryle rudis
ATATCTTTTTCTTTTTCTTTTTTTTTTTTTTTTAATTTATGTAAGACTCAGTATCTAAAAATGATCACAATGATTTCTGGCTGGCTACCTTCGCTCTTTCCTGTCAGTAGGCCTGTTGATATCCCGAAAAATGTTTGACAGGACTCCATCTGTCCAGTCTCGTGTGGTAGGGTCAAGGATCCCATACAGCTCAATCACACTCATAGCTTTAGGATTCAGTGTGTAAAGCTTTGTCAATAATCCCAGTCTAGAGATACAGCAAGAAAAGCAATATTAAAATGACACAATCCCATCTCATGTTAACCCAAGAAAATATTACAGGCAGCTGTTTCTCTTGTCATGGCTACACAGGGCTGAATAATGCAGTCTACGCCATTTCTATGCATCACAGTCTATACTCACTTGGTTTGGGCCTGGCACAAAGCATTAATGACAACTGACTTGCCACCTCCAGTAGGTCCAACTACCATTGTAGTGTGACGAGTTAACATTGTCTCATACATCTGAACTACTTTATCCACCTGAAAAATAAATATGGATTCAATAGAGTGCTGTGGAAAAGATCAGCAGCTGGTCTATAGCAGCTAAGCTTTCCTGAAGCCACTCACTGAGTGCAGCAATGCATATCCAGCCCAATCTTTACAACAAAAACTCAAGCTATTAACATTTTTCACACCTGGACTGGTAAAACAATATAACCCCCTTCTTCCAGCACTTGTTCTACAGCATCATTCAAGTTTGGATAGCGGACTCGAGGACAATCCAGGCCAGGAAATAGGTCAGAGATTAGACCCAGGAAGAGAGGTACATCTTCAAACACAAATTTAGGGAGATTCATATCTCGTAGAGCTCTCATCAGTACAACTTCCTAGACAAAACAAAGCAAAATCAATCTTTACCAAATAGCTAACCAATTATCTAATACATAGGAACTTCAAACATCTCTAAAAACTACTGCCTGATTACTTCAGCACAGCTTTGAGAATGTTTTCTTGGCATCAGTTACTAGTAGAAACAGAAGTTACTTTATAAGGTTGAAGCATACCAATACCTGAGAATAACGCACTGGTTTTTTCTACCATATTAACCAAATGCCAAATGTCCGGAGTGGCCCAAACCACAGCTCCCCTGACTTGATGTTAAAATAACCATGTTTTACAAACATATCCAAATTCTCTAGTCCCCTTGAGAGCATTATTTAGACCCCAACTTCCTGCCAACCTGCACCGTGCATCTGTTCATAGCTTTATGGAGAGTTTCCTTCAGCTGTCTCCAAGTATTTAAGAAGAAATTTGAATAAGAATTTCCCTAGGCAACCGGGTATCACAACTGTACACACAGAAATAAAAAATAGGTATGTTAAGAGAAAGCCATAAAAAGCAATGCAGTATTGAAAACCATTTATAAGTTTACTGCACTGCTTTCGCTATTCATCCAGAGACAACCATCTGGCTATCTGCATCCTGGACTTAAGAAGTAAAATACCTAATTTTCTATAAATCTCCCAACTTTGACTTGAATTCAGATGGTAACTTGCTGGCAGAGGGCATGATGAAACTCAGTAAGAACAAAGTGAAATAATAAAAAAAATATAATACCAGTGCTCCTACATCCAGCACAGACAAACTACAGCAGATGTGTAAAGACATCCCCTTCCTAATGGAAAAGGTGATCTGCCCAGGGTAACTAAGCAGCAAATCTACCTCGCTGAGGTCTGCTGATCCTCTTTTCAATTCTCCAGCCATCACCAACACTGACTTAAGGGCCCGCAATCCAAAATCATAATGATGTTGTTTAGAAAGCTGTTCCTTTGCCAGCTTGTATAGCACAGTCATCTTTTTGGCAAGGATCTGTTTGAGATTTAATTTGGAGAATCACAAATGTGGAAGTTGCATCAAACACTGGCCAGGCATACAAGGGTGTGTACATGGGCATGGGTAGCAATAACATTTTCATACCTTTGCCATCAAGAACCCTTCAGAAAAGAGCATGATTTCACAGATTTGCTGAAGATCTGGTACAATAACAACCACAGGCCTGAACAAAGCTTTTACAGACTCGGGGAGCTCAGTCCGGCCAGCGTAACCAGGATTCATCGTAATAAAAATGCCCATTCGGCTGTCAAGGGTAATTTCCTGTCCTTCAAACTAAAGGCATAAGACAATGTTAGAACAATGGGTGTTTGAAATGGAGACAAAACCAGCAATACTGCAGCACCCACTTAGGACATGTTAAAATATTCAGGTTTAGATAATCATCCAGTTACATTCATCCCACTGTTTGCATCTTGCCTATAAACATCAAGACAGTTCACACTTCTCAATGAAATTTTCTGTCTGAGGGTTTTGACTTCCAATAACCATCAGTAAATAAAGCCTCACAAAACACATCAAGTTAAGTTACTCCTCTCCACAGTTACTATTATACTATCATCCCATTTACTTACTATTATCCTGTTTAGCTTATTTTTATCTCACTGCACAAAGGAAGAACCTCACAAAGGAATCACAAAGGATTAGGAAATCAGCAAGGATTTAACATCTCTGAAACTGAGAATATATACCCTGGAGTTTGAAATATTCAGCACAAATGAATTACAGAAGCAGGAGCTTTCATCTAATGATGGGGTCTAAGCCCATCTGAACCTTGGCCTCAAAAACAAGAACAGCTTTCACAATTCCTCTTCTTTTTTAACGTTTACCTGAAATGTTTTCAACTGATTCATTAAAGCAGTTCGAATAGTCTGAATCTGAGAAGAAATGACTGAAAGCACGGAAGCATCAATACGATTGAATTCATCAAAGCATCCCCATGCTCCACACTGGGCAAGACCAGAGAAAATTTTACCAACCGCCTAACAACAAGAAGAAGAAAAACATCTCAGCAATGAATATAGAAACCATTCAGTGTCAGCAAACTTTGGAATACATTAAAACTCTTAATAACTCATTAAAACCTCTGGATATTTATATCTGCAGGAGCTAGCAATCTGCCATAAGGTCTGGCAGTAATGACTTGCCAAGGTCAGATTGCCTATGATGAGCTTAAACGCCTATCATCTAGTTATTGCTCCTGTGCTCTGAAAGCACCTGAAATTTCTTCAGGAATTTCTTCAAAATTGACATTTTTTTCTGTATTTCATGATCAATCAGCTTGGTATCTCTAAGGGAGGCACTTATGCAGAAGTTTAGAGTATGTACTTAGCCACAGCACTGAAAAAGAGCAGTAACTGGCACTTTATCAGAGAACAGCAATCTTTAACACTTACTTTGAAATCCATGCCTTCTCCGCAGTTTGTCACTACACACAGCAAGCCCAGTGCTTTGGCCAGATCCTTGGTTGTTTCTGTTTTCCCTGTACCTGCTGGCCCTGCTGGTGCTCCTCCCAAAAACATTGATAAAGCCTTTGGAGACAGATGAAAAACATAGAAACATAGAAATGTCTGGGTTGGAAGGGGCCTCTAGAGGTCATCTTGTCGAACACCCCTGCTGAGAGCAGGGACATCCTCAGTTAGAGCAGGTTGCTCAGAGCTTCATCAAGCCCCACCTTGAATGTCTCCAGGGACAAGCAAAGCTTGGATTACATTTATATTAGGTTGGTAGCCAAATCCCAAATGAATTTTGGGGTACAAGAAGCTTTAAATTTATCTGTGAGTGCATTCTACATTATCTTTGAGGCCACAGGGTTAGAAGGATATCACAACTGATCTCAAACACATTAGCCTTCTCATTGCCATCTAAAAGATAACAGAAAGTGGCAATAAACCAATTACGCGATTGCCTGGAAGTGTCTTTTAAAAAGGTTTGATAGTAAAACTCTCCTGGAATATATATACCTGTGTGAGAGTGAGATAAATACGATCTGTAAGTGGGGTGATCACAAGACGTCCGTTCAGGCCCATATACTCATAACCATATGAAAACGTGCCCGTGCACTGCCGCACATTCAGGTCATCTGGCTCTCGGTCCCAGTAAAAACGCAGCTGGCTTTCCCATTCGAACTCCTGAGCCTGCAGAATGCTACACAAGAGAGACTCACATGAGGTAAACAGATGGAAATACAACTCATGCATTTGGTACTTCTCTGTAGGGTGGGGGGCGGTGTGTACCTGTCTCTTACAAATGTATCAACAATGTCTCTGGCATGAACATCGATAATGAGAACAGTGTTGTATTTTTTCCTGTCATTTTTGCTCAAAGGCATTGTGATGCGGGTAACCAGGTCACTGATTTGCTTGTGCATTTTTTTAGCATAAACTTTCATTGCCTGTTTTTCTCCCTTCTTCACTTTCCGGAAGACATCCTCTACCTCCCAAGTCCACCAGACTTGATTAGCAGCCAGCACCATCATGCCTTGGTAGAGTAACATCCAATCGACTCTATGGAAAATACACAGCGAGGGAGTCTTGAGTAACTGTTTATTCTAAGTAACTGATCAGGAGAATGTAAAAGAAAAAAGAAAGGAAAAAAAAAAAAATTCTGCAGCAATTACAACACGAGGCAAGCTTCACAGAGACTTACAGAATTCTATCAAGGTGTGCTGTAGTATTTCAAAAGCCTAGGAAATACTCTGATAGAAAAGCTGCCTATTCCATGTGTAAAGATTGCTAAGTGGAATTCATGGTGAGAAAAAGATCCTGTGCACACAACAGCAAAAAGAAAAACTTAAGACTTAGGAAATTACATATGGATAGATACAGGTTATTTCTGGTCAGTTAAAATACTGCATATGTATGTTTTCACATCCCTCCACACACAGAAATATAGGCTAAATTGGGTAAAAATTAAATAACTGTCTTCATTTTTCTGTATCACTACAGACTCGTAGTCACGTATAAGGAATTTGTGTTATCCTTCAATCTGTTTCACCTGCTTCTGTCTTCACAGTATCGAAAAATAGCTTCCTTGGTAAGGAGTCTGTTCGTCCGTCTCATTTCTGCCAGCACTGCTGTCATCCAGTTCTCCACTCTGCCTGCTGCAGCTACAGCCTGCCGGAACTCCATCACCTCCCCCTCTGCTGAAACCATGGCTGTAGCAATTTTCTCATCACTATCACCATCCTGAAACCTCAGGGAGGCTACGTTATCAAACATCTGAAACGCACAAACGAAGACTCACTGGCATTTTAGAAACAAAGCTTCAAAGATGTAAGTGTATCTAGCCCCCATTTAATCTGGAAAGAAAATTTCCATGGACTCTAAAGAGAAATGGATCTGACTCTAAGTAACCAAATACAAATGCTGATATATAGCTCAGCAGCCCAGCTGGCAGAGTAAACAAGGAGACGATCTGGCCCAAAAGACATTGATTTCTTTTTTTTTTTTTCTAGAAAATAAAGATCTACTGGGAGCTATAGGAAGGTTCTTTAATGATTGATCATTCTGGTGTATCTTGAATGTTCTTCTACCAGCGCGCCTCTACTGTAACTGCTGCTGGCCACTTTGAGAGCCAGGAGAGATTATCAATCAAATTTGATTTGATTATTCAGAAGCTTTTTCAAGATGCTGCCAGGATGCTGCTGTGCAAAAAATATTAGTGCAGCCTTAACAGCATGTACAGTATAGTCTGTTAAACTTTTTAGAGCACCTAAAAGCACAAGGCACTGCGGAAAGACAGACATTGTACCTTTATCATGTGTTCCTGGACGCAAAGCGGGTTACTGCTGCCAAGGATACTAAGCAACTCCTCATCAGATATAAAGAAAAATCTCGGGAAAGCATTTCGCTTGGAATCCAAATAATCATTCAAGCTCTTCTGACATTTCTCCAGCACTTCATTTATATGATGGAGGTCTGAGAGACGATTTGGAGCTTCACAGCATTTTTTAATTGTTGGTTCTTTTACAGTTTCATCCATTATCTACATAGGGAGAAAAGAAAGGAAAGTAAAACAACAAAGTTCCTGGGTTCCCCCCATCTCCCACTCAGTTCATGATAACATACCATTCTCAGTGTTACAAATAACACAGAAGACTACAGCAAACTAAGAAACTGGAAGCAAAATACACTAAATAATTATGCTGATCACAAGTCAACTCAGTTACTTGCCTTTTTAAATATCCTGTCTACGCCGTCAAATATTTTGGCTTCCTCTGGAAGTTGTGATCTGATATCTCCACCAATAAAGATGCTCTCCAGGTACATCCATTTTCTCTGAACCACCATCCAGATCTAAGACACAAATGTTACCGTCAAAGAAAAAAAAAAAAAAGAGATAGAAAACCATGATTATAAATAATAAGCATTAATTATTTAGTCCAGCATTTTTCTCCCTACCTCAATTACTTCACCAATCAATGAGAGAGTTTTTTCCCAGTGGTGAACGGTTGAAAGAAAAGGACCCACAAATCGACTGCTCAAAACACTCTGAAGATTGACATTGTTGTCATCAAGGATGTCTAAAATTTCATCTACAGATCCCAGAATAAAGCCTCGCTTCTCAGTGCCTTTGAAGTACATTTGTACAGTGAATTTCAGGTGTTCCCATGTTTCTGCTATGTCCTTCACACCCTGCATTTGAGCATAAAAAGGTACACACTTTATTCTTCAGAAACTATAATTTTAGCATAAAAATAAAATCAATTAGTTCAGCAAAGTTTTTCGCATAGATTTTCTAGCTCTTGTTTATAAAGAAGGGTCTATTTCAAAGTATTATGATAGAAACAGAGTGAATCCTTCTTCAGATTCTTTTTCATAGGCCAAACTTGTTTATTGTAATAGCAGAAATCCAATACGCTGCTGCCAAAACCAAGACAGCTGGGATTCTGTGCCGTGTGTGAGCTGGTTAACAGAGCTATTCATCTTAGCTGCCATCGGTTTTATCATGGCAGCTCCCTGAAGATGGCTGAACTTGCTGTCATGCCAATATAAAATCTCAAATAAAACACAGGCTGTTGTCATCTGTGTCTTCTTAGTTTTATTATGATTTTTCACATTACCTTCTCAATGCTAAGTTCCTTAACAGCAGTTCCAACTATTTCACTGATAACATCTGCATGTCTGTGAAGTTCCATAGCAAACATGTTCTCCAAAGTGAACGTTTCTGTTGTCATCTCAAAACTTGTTCCTGTTCTCTCCATAAGGTCTTGCCAATGCCTGTTTTAATTGACACATCAACAGTTATACCAACCACCACGATGAAAACAACTGCAATGCAATATAGAACAATGAAACCACGTTTAGCACTCTACTGCTTACACAAGAACTAGCATTTTGAATACATAAAGTATCCTAATCATCATAGTTACCTTGTAAGCTATTACACGAGTTCATTCAGCAGAAAGTGAAGTTTCAAGCTGCAGGCCACAGCATGACCCCCGTAATTGAAATTAAAAGTTCTAACAAAAATAACAAAATCTTCCTATATATAGAAAATGGATTTAAATAACTCAAAGCAAACCTTTCTCTTAAAGCTTCATTTTTCAAATCAAGCAACAAAGGAATGGAGTCTCGAAATGCCTTCATTTTTGTTTCCAGGTGAAAGGCTACTGGCATGCTGCGTACTTGTTTGGGCAGCTTTCGAAGGGCTTTAAGAAATCCTTCGATTCCTTCCTGAAGAAACTGGACATTGAGGTTTATCCAGAGAGTCTGAGACCATTCCTTTTTAGCTGCCTGGTAACAAGGTCACCAGGAGGGGAAAAAAAAAATAAATCATATTTTCTTTTAGTTTGGACAAAATTAAACTAAATTAAAATAAAATCTTTCCACTACAGTAGGATCTAGAGACCACAATCAGGACACAGATGTAATTGTACTAACATTTTAAAAACAGAGGAAGAGACAGATTCACCTTCAAGACAGAGTCATAGTCTAATACAACCACTTGTTTAAGAAATAAAGGGAAATATAGAGAACAGGAAAAGCATCCTTAAGAACATATTACAAGGTATTTTAATTTTAAAAAACCCAACCTATTCAGAAATTAAAGTCTGAGAAACCCACTGTCACCTGTACACATACTACATCCAAAAGTAGTTCCACTGAAATGATCAAGAGGCTTGTTCAGTAAAATGCCACCCAGTAATTATTAGGGGGTATGGAAGTCTCATCCTGTATGGTAAGAGTATGGGCTTGGTCCGGTACAGAGACACTGCTAGTCCTGTACTAATGTCATTAAAATCATTTCACTGTGACAGGCAAATAATTATAGGTCACAGCTTTTTTAATGCAAAGGACTAGAACAGAGCTGATAGTAACTAGAGGGCAATGCAGCCTTCTTCTCTCTCCCACCTTTTCTGTTTGTACGTGGATCTTTTCTGTGAGTCTGTGTACACGTGGTGCAATACTTACTCTTTGCAACTCATAAATTTCATAGATCTGCTTAAGACCTCTCATATCATTCTGTGCTTTCATTAAGTCAGGGTACACTGTAACTGGCAACTCAAAAAGTTTCTCAACACTGCCCAGTTCCTGACGATTTTTTTCCAGGCTTTCCACTTCTTTTTCAAAAATAGCCATGAGTTCCAGTCCTGGGAGAGGAGAGGAGAGGAATTTTTCTAGATAAACAATCCCAGGGATCATGGGGAGTAAACAAGACAACATTTGCATATAGTCTATCAAAGTTATAATTATGTATAATACTAAAAATGTCACATTCTTGGTTGATCAGTTTGTATGTTAATGAGGAAAGCACAATTTGCTTGGTTTACATAAAATTTGAAGAATTATCCAAGGACTAATAGTTTTAAGACATCACTATATGCACATTAATCCATTTACCTTTATCAAGATTTTCTCCAACAGCACCAGGCCCCTCGGTCATGAATTTATGGAAGAAACCTTCTATTGCTTTGCTGTAGTCCTCAGTTTGTTGCTGTGTAATCTAAAGAGAAAAGTGTTTAAATTGTTTTCCCTCCATTTCTTTTTTTTTTTTTCCCAACACAATTTACAAATATTACCTTTGTGAATTTTCTTTTTATGCCTCCAAGGTCGTGATCAACTTCTGATGCTTCAAAGAAGAGAGTCTCCCACTTTTCCCTAATCTTGTCAGCCATCTCTTGCTCTTCTTTAGCTACCTAAAGCAAAACAAGTAACATCTTTCATAATAGTCACAAGAAAGGGAGGAATATGACCTCACATAAACATGCAAAACACAAACCCAGCACTGAAGTGATCTGAATCAGATTTAAATACATGCAATACATCCATTTTGAAGTGGAGATACTGTTCTGAGAAAGGTGTTTGGACTAGACAGTCTCCAGACATCCCTTCTAACCTTGACAATACTCTGTGATTCTGTAAAATGTCTTAAAGGGAAAACATCTGTTCATTCATGTGAGGCATTTGTGCCCCTAGCTCAAATCTGAGACATTTTATGACATGTGCACTTACTGGAATATTGTACATTGCAAGAGTTCGGTATCTCTCCCAGATGTCCAAATATTTCACTTCCACACTGAAGGACATGCCTTTGATCTCTGCAATTGTGCCAAGGACAATTTTGAGATCTTCCAGGGAATTGGGAGGTGTCTTAAGACTCTGCGATAACCTCTGTAAAAAATAAAAATAATCTCCAGAAGCAACACTGACAAGGCAATTAGGTAGAATTATAATGATGAGTCAAACACAGTAACATGAAGATTCATTTTCGGTCTCTGTGATAAAGATAACAAAACCAAACTGAAATCACCTACCTGAATCTCCTCCTGAAGACCAAAGAGTTCCTCTCTTGCAGACTCATTAAGCAACTTTCCAAGCGAAACCACCCAGCCTCTAGCATTCTCCTGCACTGTGCAGGCTAAAGGAGCCAGCTGAAGCCTGATAAACTGCTCATCTTTAGTCAAGGGTTGTTGAGTCACTTCTTGAGCTACCTTCATATAGAATTGCAATTCTTCGTCAAAGGTGACACAGGAAGGCTTTTCTGCAGCTAACCTCTCCATGACTATGTCCTTGTCTGATATCCACAGTTGGTGGTACCTCTGCCACTGGTTCAAATACTTGCTGAGAGAAGCCAGGGCTTTGTGGACATTCTGAGTGATGAGAACAGCCTGTTCAATTATCAGAGGGTTCTGGGAGATGTCACTGTAAAAGCTGAAAGTGATAACTTCATCTTTCTTGACATGCTGAGGAGGGCATTCAATACACGTACCGTGCATCCATCGTACAAAATGCTAGAGTTTTTAAGACAGGGTTGAAAAACTGTTACTTTGTAGAGCCATTTTAGTCAAATCACTCATAGAATCATAGAATCATTTAGGTTGGAAAAGACCTTTAAGATCATCAAGTCCAACTGCAAACCCAGCACTGACAAGTTCACCACTAAATCACATCCCTCAGCATCACATCTATAAGGCTTTTGTATCTCTCCAGGGATGGTGACTCCACCACTTCCCTGGGCAGCCTGGGCCAGGCCTTGAATATCCTTTCAGTGAAGAAATCCACCATTATTTAAGAAACTCAAATGAATCGGGTTTCTGACAGCAAGGAAAGAGGTTAAATTTTCGCATAAACATGAAAAAAAAGAGTTAATTTCACCCTAACAAAACCTTTCCATGCATTACAAACTCTGCTGAGCAACAAGATAGCATAACACAGATCAAACAGGCTGGATGCAGCAAATCTGAGCGCAGGAAGCACATTTAATCTACATGTACTCATTTCAGGTGACATCTGGAATCACAGAATCGCTACGGTTGGGCAAGACCTTTAAGATCAAATCCAACCATTATCTCCACTACCAGGGCCATTACTACACCACATTCTTGAGTACTGTATCTAGATGGCTTTTAAATCCATCCAGGGATGGCAATTCAGCCACCTCCCAGGGCACCCTGTTCCACTCTTTGAGAGCCCTTTAGTATATTCGTTTTTTCTAATGTCCAACTTAAACCTCCCCTGTTTTTTCTGCTGCTTTTGAGGAGAGCCGTGATATAGAGAAGGCTACTCACATCCCCTATTCCACCAGCTTATTGATACATCAGAAAGCAACATCTGCAGTGCAATCTGAAAAGCATTTCCTTCTGATGTATGCTGAATTATAGAACCAAATCATGTCCTTAAACTGGCAAAAGTGCTGAAAAGTAACAAATATTTTGCCTGAGTAAAAATTGCATGAAGCTTTATGGCATTTTTTTCCTTTGTCAGCAGTTTGTAAAATTAGGACAGACTTTAAAATTAGAACAATGCACTGGATATTTTGATTTCAAGATAAAGCAATATGAATCTTCCCTTTGACATTTTTGCTTGCCCAGACATAAACCAAGATTAATCCATTATAATCACAAGTAAATCTTTATCAAAAATCACCTTAGTGACCTCAACACAGTCTCGGATAGTTTGTGCAATCATTTTGTCAATCTCACTGGCATCGGGTTGCAAGATTATCTCGGGAACAGATAAAACAGCTTCTGTTTGGAACAATGGCACATTTGCTAAAACAGCTGCATTAAAAGCCTGTAAATTCCTGGGAAAGGAAAAAAAAAAAACTTGTCAAAGATTGTAATAACCAGGTGCTGCCCCCATAGAAATGGCCAACAGTAACTGCAGTTATCAGGTATGTGCTTTCATATGTTAAGCAGATCTGTCTGAAGGCAGCTACCACTGATTTCAGCTGGAAACACTGATGTGTATTGGAGCAAAAGCATCCCACTAATACCAATTTAATGCAAAAGCTGGAGCAGTTAAAAGAAGCTATTGGAAGGAATGAACGGGGATGCCCTGATGCAAAAGGACCCTGAGACTACGGTCAGCTCCAATGATAGAGTCCGGCCAAGAAACACAATGAAGTCAGCTGAGCATGGACTGGATCACAAGGATATGGATGATGAGAGGAGGAGAAGGCTGGGAAGCTTTTATAAGCCTGCAATGCTCTACTGTAATACTATCTTACTTAAAAGCCTTTGTAATGCCTTGCTACAGGAAACTCCCTGGCCCCAGCTGCTGCAGAACAGGCAAAGCAAAATCCAACAAACCTTTGCTCTTGTACTGGTGTCCCCTGCACCACAGGGATGCATTTGGCCCCAGATACCAAGTACTCAAAACTGTATTCTTTAGTAAAACAAAACCTTCATTTGAAAAAGAAACCAGGGATATGCAACTACACACGCTGCAGAAAAACATATCTCATTTCTCTCTTCTGCCAACAACGTGCCAATATCCATTTTCTCAGAATTTGGGGTTCTCCTGTGCCTTGTTATCAGCTCTCCATTCTTCACAGGGAAAAAAAAAGGCAATACAAATACAAATCTGTTTCAAACTGCAAATTGCTGAGGTGTTCAAACAGAATATCAGAGTACACAGTGATCACCAGATCCAGGAAAACCTAAAGGTGAAAGACCGAAAAGCTGTTAAATCAAAATTGACTTACTTCACAATTAACTCTGTCAACACCTGATAAATCCTATTTTCCCAGTATGAGTAATAGGAAGTTAATTTTGGTGATTTGCCACTGTTCGTATTGGCAACTCGTCTTTCCACTCTTACTAGCAATGGTGGAATTGCAGAGTAAGTTCTAACCATGTGTGCCACATCCTTTGCTCTTTCACACTTCACGTACTCAAAAACTTCTTTCGCTTCTGCAAAAGATACAAAAAATAGCTTTATTAACTGCAAAAGACTTAACAGACTTGCATATGCATAATAATCAGCTGGGGTTTATTCGTGAACGTGAAATTGATCTGGTATACTGACAACAAATATATTTACTTCTTAATGTTTAATTTATTAG
The DNA here is from genome assembly GCA_033439905.1 of Ceryle rudis. Lineage (NCBI taxonomy): Eukaryota > Metazoa > Chordata > Aves > Coraciiformes > Cerylidae > Ceryle > Ceryle rudis. The sequence continues at coordinate 54,946 of JAAGNO010027839.1, forward strand.
TATTTCAGTCCCCTGATTTTATATGGATTCAATTATTTAATAGCAACCATTAGATGTGAAAGTAACATTTTTAGGCTTACAAAGCGCTGAAAGACATTTGATCCATCACCCACTCACTGACTGAAGTGATAAGGAGACCTGGGAGACAATCACCACAGTGCAATTTCCATCTGAGAAAACCAGTTAAGTGCCAATAGCCCAGGAGGGAGCTGACACTCCATGCAGGCTGCCACTCTAAAGACTACACTACTGCATACAAGAAGGGGAAGGAAATCTAAGAAAACGAAGAGGAAAGTGATCCAAAGCCAGGTAGACATAGGTGACCTACTTGTACACTTTATGTTTCTTTCACTGACACTGGCAGCTTCAGGATACTGAAGCTCTGCTTGTGCTTTCTCTGTTACACCATGAAATACTAACGTAACTAAGTTGGATAGCAATTAAAAGGGTTGATCTTAGCAAGTAAAAATGCAAAAAGTAGCAGACAGAGCAAAATAAAACATCACAGAGCTTGGAAATGAAAATATAAAGACTTACTAGGAAGCTCATCACCACTTTTTGATAGAGGAAACTTAAAGAGATTTGTTGATTCTATAAACAGCAGTTTGTTGTTGATGTCTTCAGAATTGCGATGAATCTGATGGACGAGCAATTCAAACTTCCTAACGGCTTGTGTACATTGGACAATAAAGTCACCAATACCTTGAAACAAATCACAACCATTTGTGGTTTGGATTTTTTTAGTTTAACAAATATTTCAGCAATGCATCGAAACTACCAAAACCAAATGTGGTTTATCTCTGAGAATGAACTGATACTCTGCAGAAAGACAGATTAGATGATTTCTCACCTAATCCTTCATCTAGCTCCATTACAGCTGTTATCTAAGGGTCTCTATTTCCACTCAGTGTTTTAAATGTAATAAAAACATAAGAAATATCCTCCTGGATCAATGTCTTACCTACTGGCTCTGACCATGGCAATAGGATGCACCATTTAGGGATACATTGCTGTCATAGGGCATAAAAAGTAAGAGTGCAGAATCAAAGAGATTTTTTTAACTGAAAATTAGTATCTAAGGCCATTAGAAAAGAGTATCTCCATTACCTAAGCAGTTCCAATTGAGTCTTCTGTGCCCTGATTTGAATACTCTCCAGAGTTCTTGAATATGGTCATTGAGAAGTTTAGCTTCTGCTTCATTCAGTGATCCCATCAATTTGTCATAGTGATCCAGCATGGTTTTCAATCTATTTGTATACCTAAGTAGTGTAAGAAACACAACAAAACCCAAACATAATTATTTTCTGGAAATACAGCTCTGAACTCAGTCCAAAGAGCAGATCACTTTCATCATTCCATTCAGACTTCCAGACAAAGCAAAGTTTGCTGTAATTTCATATGGCTCCAGCAGCAGTTAGACAAACCTCTCCTGCCCCAACTCAGAAAAAGTTTTAAAGACAGCCTCAGTTTGAAGCACGTAAGTGAACTTTCAAACCATATTAGCATACCTGTGTGCTAAATGTCTGGGATAATTCAGGCAAAAATGACTTATCCAAAACTGCACAAGAAGAAAGCAGCAGTGAGTTTAAATGTGAACTAAAATCTAAATGGCACGAATAATTCACTACAAACCAAATTGCTTTCCTTCTTTTTTCTCAGCTTTGACGAGATGTTCATTTGTATGACATAGTCCTACAGGGTGAAGGATGCAGACAGCGCCAGAGAAAAGCTTATTACTGCAACACAACCATTAGTAATTTTACCCTTAAAAAAAAAAAAGTCACTAAGTGCTCTCATATTTCCAAAATTTGATGATACGGGGCCAATTCTGGTTTGGAGTGAAATCCCTTGAAACACTGCCACGTGAGTAGCTGTCTGTATGTGAGCAGATATTCTGTTACAGCCTTACCTAAGATATCGGTCTTGCTGTAATGCTACATATCTTGCTGTTTCCGGGACTGGAAACCCTAGCTGTTCCATGTACTTTGTTTCAATGATAATCTCTTGAAGCACGGGGGAAAAATTCACTCTGAACCGGACGCTTTTCTCTGCGGTGACAGGCTCCTCTGTTACAGAGCTCTACAACACAGGAAAGAGCAGCAGGAAGAAGGGGAACACAAGGTTTCAACGCAAGGTTTCACTTCTTCCCCACAGAGAAGTCTGGTATACGATCTTTCTACATCTCACCTGCTCACTAGTCTCTGGATTAACATGGTTTGCAGCCCCACCAGTGACAACAGTTAGTAGAGTATTCCTTAATAACAGGGGGAGTATCTGTTCTGTCTCATCTCTCCACTGACTGTATTTATGATCTTCATACTCCTTCATCCTCTTGGCCACTTGAAGATATATTTGTTTTACCTAGAAAGGAAAATTCTATATAAGTCATTTAAAAGACCATGAGAAATGTTCAGCCAACCTGTATTAATATGGTGTTTCAATAGGGTTTGTTTAATTAGATAAGAGGGCAAGTAATGCCTTGGAATTAATGCAGGCAATGGAGAATTTAGGCTTTTGAATTGTCATTGATTCTGTCACTGTCTCTCTGGGAAAGAGTGGGAAGGTCCCACTCAGCTTTTCACATCGAACACAGCCGTCTGTGTGCAAAGACATTTGCACATAAAAGCACCCTCCCATCTTTAGAAGGTTATGAAGAAAGTATCTCTTCCTTCATTAAATATCAAAAGAACTAACATACTTTCTTTCCATGTTCACTAGCAAGCAACTCCTCTACTTCTTGAAATCGAATAATAGTGTGTTTGATCCGATAGAAAAGAGATCGGGACCAGTATATTGCTCCAGCCACGGGAGGATGATTCTTGTACAAAGGTGGATCTTTTTGGTTCTCAATAAATATTTCCTTAATATTTTCGACCTAGAATAGAATAAAATATTGCAAAGAATCATATCTCCACTTGCTTTTCCATGATCAGTATCTACCCTGGTATAAAGCACAAGCTCTGAAGGTAATTCCAGCAGCAGAATAAAAACAACTCTCTTGGTTTTTTTTTTCATGCTTCTCTTGCTTGTATTAATTGCATTACAGAGAACGTCTCCCTTCCTGTACCTTGTGGAATTGCTCTTGTGGCAGTGTTTTCTTTAAGATTATATACACAGATATGCACATCCATTTCAGCACAGTAACCATACTATTTTTCCAACAGGCTCCAAAAAAAAAAAAGTGAGAGCAATTATTATGTTTATTTTGTAAAAGCTTTCAGTCTTTCCGATAGCAAATGATACTATAAAGGTATTTAGACATATACACTGATTTTCACTAGGTAAAGAGCTTCACGTACTACATAAGAGATCCTTAAATTAAATACCTCTTTACAGTATTGGTCCAAAATATCACTGAACTTCATCATCATCTGCTTATTAATGGTTTCACGAGAGCGAATGTATTTGAAGTTTAACAGCATGTCAAATGCAGCTTCTGCCGATCGAAGGGTCTTAAAAGATTCATCAATAAATTTTTTGGTCTCTTCTTCAATTACCTAAAGAAAGGAAGAAGGGTAAGAAATCCTATCACCTAGAGATTCATCTTGCAAAACCAAGAAAGGAAGGCAAAGTGAATATACTTTTTATAATAGTGGCCAAGCATATTTTTACTACTTTCTGTCTTAGAAATTACTAACAAACTGATGTTTTTCCAGTAAGCTGAAGGAAATTAATGTTAATTAACATGTCTGCTGAGCAGGCATATAAACTGCAAAAAAGCCACTGTAACAGTTTGCACATTGTGGGTATTTTTAGCTGAGGGGTGAAGGACTGAATGAATCCAGAAAAGGAAGTTTTTACTTCTTTGTAGGACATGATTGCGACATGTCAGCACACGAGCACAGGGAGGTCATATATAGGTTCTGTTCATGCTGTAGCAATTCTGCCAAGGAACAAAAAATGTACTTCACCTTTTCCAAGTTAAACTATAAACAAAACCAACGTGGAAACAGAATACTGTCTTTAAAAACTTGTCAAATTCATCACATTTTTCATTTCATATTTATTCCTACATTTTTTTCCTTCACAAAGTGACGTTTTCTTTAAATTAAAATGTTGATATTCTAGAAGGAATTTGTATATAGGAAGTAAGGGGGGGTAGATGGTACTCACTGAAACTTCTGCTCTAAATTCTTCCATAATTAGTTTCCAGTCATGGGCACTTTTGATGCTAAAAGGGTCAAAAGCCAGTTCTTCCACAGCACTAGTTAGTCCATTTACTCCCTTCAGTAGATCATCAACACGCTTCGGATCCCCTGTGACAGCTTTCAGTTCAGGACCAAATACATTGTAAAACTCTTCAATGACCTATTTATTCAGAAAAAAAAAATACCAGAAAGTTGTATATTTAATGTGGGTGTTTTTTTCCTGCCATTTCACATATCTGTCTGATATTATTTCCTTTCAAAAGTAAAACCAGCTCAGACAATGATCAATTTGTGCTGTGATTTACATTTCAGATATTTCTATACAACACACTAAGTAGCTTTATAGAAAAAACAAAGCAAAACAAAAAAACCACTCTACAGGCCCAGCACTTTGGCTTTTCAAAGAGATAATACTCAGTTATTACTCCTTTTTATTCCACTTTTTATGTCATAGTCTGTAACATCTGACCATTGATGAACCACCAGTTACCCTGACTGAAATTAGCCTCACCATAGCACCTCTGCATTCATATCTTATCCTGCAGTTGATATACTGATTGATATATGGTCAAATTTTACAATATAGTATATACTTCAGTGGTTATTTTATCTAAAGTTCTATCATTAAACTAGCAACCCATGAAAACTGCCAATTCGTGAAACAGTTGTGACAAGTCTGTATGTTGACATCACCAGCGTACACAGTAATATCTTTCCCCAACTGGTACCTTGAGAAGAGTTATTTCATCTCAAGAGTTAAGTGTTAGAATCAAAGAGACAGCTCAGGTCTTAAACACAAAACCACCCACAAAACTAAAGGCTGTTAACATTTCAACGACTACAATACAAAAGAATTTCCTCTACAGCATAAGACATTGGTCACATAAGGCCTTTATTTATTGTCTATATTATTACCTGCAAAATATCATACAGATCTTGACAGACTGAAGTCATATAATCTGTTTTTTCAAATAAACGTTTTTGGTCAAATTCCCAGTGTTGCTCTCTTCCTGATGCTTCGATTTGGGCACGAACAGCAAAATAGCATTTCTTCCATTGTTCAAGAGTGCTTTTGGCTTCTATTATTTTCTTTTTTGCAGCAGTTCTATCTTCTCTATTAATCAAATTAAAACAGTTAAGATATCATAGATAGAAAATTATATCTCAGCTGGATTAATGTACCCTGGTTTAGCAGCTTCTAATTATACAAGATCTGGGCAAAACTTAGAACTGTGAGGTCTTAATTTTCAATGTGACTGATTTTGAAAGGAGATATTATTTCAGGACCGGTTTTTATTATGCCACTTTTTTTTTCACTTTTTATTGGGTTTATTAATTTACATCCTTTTGAGACAAACAGAGGACAAGCACCTATTTCTTCAGGGCCAATTCAGTAATTTATGAAAATTAAAAAATAAATTTACTTTTAACTGAGCTTTCTATACAACTTCAGAGAGAGAAGAATGCTGAAACTTGTATGAAGAAACCAGAATCTACTTCACTTCGTGCAAAACAAGCCGAGCTTTTAATAAACACAGCCTAGCTAAGCAGGAATCCAGCACTTACTTAAACAGTGTGTGTAAATCCACAGCTTCATACACCCTGGCTGCAATTTCCCATGCAATTCGTTCCATGAGGGGTACCATCCATTCGTCCTTGTTATAATGTTGTGAGATAATCCACACCATTCTCAGGGCATTCATCAGCGAAGGAATTGTGTCCAAGACAACATTAAACCCAGCGCCATATGTTAAATTCTATTAAATGTGTTATAAATATTGTGAATAAGACATTGAAAATATACAGATACATGTTCTATAAGCCAGTATTTATTCTATAGCTGTCTGAAGGTTTGGTGATTTACAAAGCAAGCTGTTCACACCTCTGGGCTTCTGCTTTCAAATAGTAGAACAACTGTAACTCAAACAAAATAAGCAAGCCTTTTTTTTTATTAAATATAAAAAAGCTGGAGTATATCTTCACTGCTGATAAAAAATAAAAAATTAAACAAGAGGTGATGATATCAACAGAGAAACCAAACCACAGTTAAAACTTCACTAAGTATTCTTAAGGTTACATACCTTCAAATGGTGTTCGAGAGTTGAAAGAAACTTAACGCTATCTAGAGCTTCCTCATGCTGCTTTCTGAGGTCACTTAAGACTGCCTGTAGATCTCCAATATTCTCAGATTCAGCTTCCTGTAATATTTCCAAGACTTTCTGCACTTCTGGAAGCTTTGTCTGTTCAGTAAGAGCACCTAAAATACTGTTTCTTTCCCGCCAGAAGTTAACTTCTGCAAGTGGACCATTCCCCTACAAGTAACATGGAAAAAGAGTGAAAACCTATAACCAGGACCATATTCCTTCTTTTCAGCATGCTGTATGCCAAGAAAAACCTGATACGACTCTACTATGCAAAAAAAAAAACAGACAGAAAAAGATCCTTGAAATCAAGAGAGTTTTACACACGCTGAAGGGAACTAACTGCTCATGGGGAGTATAGTCCTGAGCAGTCCGTGCTTGCAAAAGCTTATGCACAATTAGCTTTGCAGCCATGAAACCTCTCAGAACCTTTAATGGTATCAGTCACAATATATTTAACAGTATCAGTCATACGTGCAAGTGATTGCAGAATCAGAACCTTACAAGTGTTGGTTTTTTATTAGTGTTTGAGAGAAATTACCTTCTTCAAGCAAAAGTACAGTGGTCTATTTAAAAAAAAAAATAACCACTGCAGCTTTTAATATTTCATGGCTCTTTAGAAAGCGCAGATAACAAAAGTACCTTAGTTTTCCACAGTTATCCTATAGGGGTAGGCTCTGCAGTGAGTTACTTTATATTCTATTTATATTCTATTTCCCAGAGTCACACAGTTCCTCACACTACTTCTGTTCTACTTTACATCAAGTAGTAAATGGCTTTTCAACAATCAAACATGAAGATGGATTAAAACTGAGCAGAAACAATTCAAAGAGATTCTTGTGGGGAAATGAAGCAACGTCTCCAGGGGAAAAAAAAAAAAGAATTTTGGTGTTGTAGGCAACATTACCTGTGGAACCTTTTTCAGTTGTTCCTCTAGAGCTGTGGATATTAATTTCTGCCAGGTCATTGCACAACTTTCCAGAGCTTCAACCACTTCTGGAACTGTGGCAAGAACAGTCACTTCTCCACCTAGATTTACAGTTGGCATCTCCAGTTGAGTATCTCCTATTGGAAGAAAAAGCACAGAGAATTAACTGTCTTGTTCCATCAGCACCAGTAAAGTAACATCACTGAAGTGGTTTATGCCTTCCATCTTGTTAGCTGCTTGAGGAAGCAGCTTGTTAACTTGCAGAAGTTAACATACCACCGGCTCTGCCTGTTTGAGAAAAAGGCAAAATACACCCGATTGCTCGACAGTTAACAGTGCAACCAAAGATAGATTCATTTCATCAGGTCTAGAGCTTCCCCAGAAGTTGCACATATTTGTTATTCTATATAAAGTCATCCCTAGGTGATTCTCTTTCGACCACCATGCACTGCAAACACCACAGTGCTGGCACAGGCAGAACACTCGCCTTCTGTTTGTTGTATAGTCTGCTGAGTAACACTTAAGAATTTTTGCCTGTTCATTTGAGTCTCATTCCTCATCTAAACATTACCGTATTCCACAGGCTGTTCTTTCTTTTCTGTAAGTTCAGTCTCAGGTAAATTTGTTTTTTCATTATTTGTGGTTTTACCATCTGGATGAAAGGAAGTTTCCTCAGGCTGCTGCTGACTAGAGGAGAAAGCTGGTGAAAGCACCTAAAGTTCAAATAGGTACCATAGATTAGATGGCTCATATTAAAAAAGAAAACAATACAAGTCAGTTTTGCTTAAGCATTGAATATGTTGTTCTAATAATTAAGTGCATCTCCTTCCCTTTCACCTCTTCACCATTATTCTCTCCGTCTCACGTTCTACAGGGGGATAACTCCAGTGTGCTTTTACAAAAACCTATCAGCACAAAAATAAAGGTGCCTGGCATCACGCTCTTAAATGTTTCTCATTCAGGGCCAGGCAATGAAATAATGCCCATCTCCACATCTTTATAAAAATCTGGGAAAACAAATACCAAATAAGGATTAAGAAAAACTTTGCTTTGGCATATGAAGGTCACTCATTAAATATCAGTATTTTCTGTGCGTGGTCCATTTGGTCAGCAGAACACCAAACAGGCAAATCATTCACAGAAACACTCCAGACTCCATATATAAAAGCCTTTACCTGTGAGATGGCATTCTTTAGCATCAAAAGAGTATCATCTGTCAGCACACCAGACTTTATCACTTTAGGAAGAACTTCATTAGCTTCAGTCAGGTCATTAGGTTCAGTAACTCCTTCTAAACAATATACAAACAATTAGCATAAATCTATAGCATAAACCTTTTTTTTTTTTTTTACAGTTCTAGCAGTTGCAGTAACTAAATCTTCTTAGTTCCTCTGAACGCAGCACGAAAGCTTCATCCTTGCTGGTAAAATATGTAACTCCCCATCAATTGCATATGAAAAGCATTCCTGATTCGCGGCTCTCTTCTGAGTTTTTCTACCCAGTTAATTAAGCTGGATATGCACTATCCTGAATCCTCTCACCCTTTCTCAGTATGAAGTACTGTTTAATGCAAAGACTGAAAACTCTGAGTTTGCTGTTACTCGGGACACGTACCTTTGGTTTCTCTCAGAAAATATACAGTAAAATCTGACACGAATTCATCAGGAATTTCATCAAGAGCCACATAGAAAGACACTTGGTCAACTTTCTGTTCTGGTAGCTGAAACAGAAAATAAAAAGGTAGTATGAGTATTATTGTTTGCTGTCATGTTTCTTAACAGCAAGAAAACGTTTGCCTGCTGTGAGCAATAGGACAGAATCATTAGTTTAACTTCACAATGCTGTCTAAGTAAACCACTAACATAAATGAAATGTTAAAAAAATCACTCAGCTAACAGTTAAAATCACCAGCTTTGGAAACAATGTTGATTTCTAGACCAATAAGACTAAAAGCTTTAGTGCTTGAAATGTAAGAAACCAGAAAGCACTTAAATGCCAGCCCTCCCAAGGATGTACAAGCACCTACTCCCCTTCCACCTGCACCTTAGTCATAAATCACATTGATTTAGAAGCTCCAGACTCCATCCTGACCATCTAATTACGTAAAAAAAAGACTTGAGGTACAAAACTTTTGTTCACTGTCCCTTACGTGCTCATTCCATGGTGTCTTTATTTAACAGCTACTCTAACGGCAACTTTTCTTTTGCAAGCAACTCTGGCAATAGCTAATGTGGTACCCGAGTAACTCACTGCTGCATTTTCTCACCAAAAGTCAGCGTTTTGCCAAGTAATTTATCTTTACAACGTCTTGTCTGGCAATGTCGGGGCTATGGCAGACACCACAGGCCATTGGATTTGAATGGAAACTCCTGTTCTTGTTCTGAGCACTTGCTCTGTGCTGTACCTCCTTAATTTGCCTACCAGTTTTACTGAAACTTGTGAATCAGGAAGCCCAGCATCTTCATACCCACGAAAGAACAGGGTGAAATACAACAGACCTACCTGCAGCGTGTGTTCCACACTGTCACTTGTCAATCTTTGCTCCAGTTTACTCAGTTCAGACCCACTAGAGAGAGCAGGTAAGTGACCTGACACGCTTTCATCCTCTGTAGATTGCAGAGGGAGCGTCTTGCTTTCCTGAGTCAATTCTAAGAAAGAGTAAAACAAGAGAACTCAATCAAAGAACAGGTGTTCCACGCGTATAAGGTGGATCCTCCCAATTTGCTTCTCAAACTAAACGACCGAGCATTTTCTTCCATCTTCAGCATCACCTTTCAACAACCAGCTATCCAAGCTTGGTGTGAATTGTCCATTTTCCCACAGGGCAGCACTCATGCTGAAGAACTGAATCCGAAGAAGCGACTGTGGTGCATTCCACAGGGTACTGATCTTTATTTAGAACTCCTTACCAGATTTTTCATGACAAAATAAGTAAATTAGCACATTCCAAGATGAAAAGCACTTTATAAAAGGAAATGCAAACAAGGGCCTTGTGCCAGATCTAGGATGTGGAAATGTTTGTAGTTAAGTCATGCCCAAGAAGTGACAGTGAAACCGCTGTAACACAAGAACAATGGCGTGAATGCCAGGGCCAGTCATGAATTTCAAACTTTATTTTATACTGTCTTTCAGAAGATGCACCATGTCTTCTTCCTCTTCCAGCACAGGCTTCTGGACACTTAAAAGAAGTGGGAAAAGCATAGCTGCATGTCCAGCTGGATCCTTTGTGTGCTGATATTATCAAGCAATAAATAATTCTCCCTGCCTTACGGCTTTCAAGTATGAACCCGCGGCATTGCAGCCATCTCTGTTCAGAGGGGCAGGGTGGGACACTGAATTGTGTCATTCCTTTAGTCTACTTACACCCACACCAGGCTTCAGCACTTAACTTTCATGGGCCTGTCTTTTTTCAACAGCATGAACAAAATTCTTTGATGGATATAAAATACCAGGTCACGACTCCTTGCTTCTACAAGTAACTGTTTCAGAAGCTTGGGAGAGTTACGCAGATACTAACAGCAAAGAGTTGAATCTCTGAGCCACGGGAAGTCATTGTTCTCTTCTGACACCCTTTCTATCTCTTTTCCTCTATTTTTTTTACTTTTTTTTTTGTGTGTGTGAAAGGCTTTTCTGTAACACTGTCGTTAAACTCCTGGATCAATCTCAGCTCTTTACAGGATTACCCTTTTCATCCTCAACACCATACAAGCTCTCTTCTTTATTCTGATGTAACTCTTAAAACAAGTAGAATTAATTTGCTCCTGCTAAAGAGAACACAATCGTTCTATTTTAATAAAGTTCACCTCTAAAAACCTGAAATTATAAAGCCAGTAAAAGGTGTTACAGACAAAGATTGGATGGAAGATCTGTGTTTGCAGTTGATTTTGTTCATCCAGTCAGTCTCTTTCTTTCCATCTGTTTGGAAATGATCAAAGAGCCAACTAGGATAGGTCTCTTTCAAAGGAGCATCCTGAGGCAGAAGCTTTTGAGAAAATATTCATTAGCCACGTTGCCCAGGACACTAGCCACCAAATCACCTCTATTTTCCTAGGAAAAGAAGCTGCTGATGTTACAGATACTGCTGGATCTGCTTGAGAGCCGCATTAGCCAGTCCCCCTTAGCCCCCAGGGCAAGTACAGCCTGCCTGCAGCGACTACACTTTGGCTGCTCAAGCCACCTACTTCCTTCCAATGCCACAGAGGAGGCGGTTTCAGTCAGCTGCTCAGGAGAGAAGTTACTTGGGCCTTCCTCCAGCTGCTTGTCTGCAAATTCATCTGTGCCACCTGTATCTGCACACACAGAAAACGGAGGAAAGCATGAGACCCACCCTGCAGCGGGGGTGGTGCAAATCCTACCACGGCACAACCAGAGAGGAGCGAAGTCTGGAAATGGGTGGGATTCAGGACTGGGCACGGCCCGAGGGATGGAAAGGCAGGGAAGGGGGTTAGGACTGGGGCAAAAGGGCCAGCACTCGGCAGAGGGGACGAACAGGAGCCCAAGGGAGGAGGAAACAGGGAGCTGGGGAGGGAAGGTCTGCGCGAAGGGGCTGGGGGCCTGGCAGCGCCCGCGGGAGGGCTCGGCGGGGCCTCACCCGCAGCCTCCTCCCGGCCGTCCTGGCCGCGCCGCTCGGCCCGCAGCAGCAGCA
>JAAGNO010027841.1:0-19145 GCA_033439905.1 Ceryle rudis
TTGGGTGCAGCAAATTGACATTTTTCTACAAAAATATCAATTTTTCAAAAGCAGAAAAGAGGGAAAGATATATTTTAATATATAAAAGGAAAAAAAGCTAAATCTGACATTTCATTATATTCTTAAAAACATTCCAGTCTATTTACAGATGTGTAAAAAACAAAGAAAATCTCCAGGTCTCTTGGTCTAGTGAGAATGTGCGCCTTGCAGGGGTTTCCTTTGTTTTCCTGATTCTCGAATCTTTACATTAACGTGTCCTATTCTTGCATTATTGCCTCAAAAGGCAGCATATAACATTTCTTTAAAGGTTTGTTCCAAACCAATGGGAGCTTAAGCAAAGAGCAAAAAAGGAGAGTTGGCATTTAAATTCATAGCAAAACATTAAGCTGCAGACACGAGATGGTTGAACAAGGAGAGCAAAAACTAAGAGCATTTCCAACTTGCTTTGTTGCCTGGTAGAACCCATCACAGATCCTTCTTGGAACTGCACCGACTACCACTTTTCACAGCCAAATTCGGGGTCTGTTCATCATTAATTTAATAAAAGTGTTCAGGAACCAAATTTTTTTGCTGTCATCTTTACACGGTATTATCTTTATGGCAGTAAAAATTCCTCACTACCCAGTAAATACATCCACACATTTCCCATTACTTGATAATGGACAAAACATCCTCAAAAGTACAGCATTTATTTTACGCAATATTTGAAAGGTTTTCACATTGCAGCTTTCTCTGTTCCCCCTTCTGAAGCAACACAGAAGTGTACAAAGTACATACGCTAGAATTCTAAAGTTTTCAGTTATGATTAGCACACAATTCTGTCATTAAAATTAGCCGTCTGGAACCGTAAGAGGATGATGGGGTGCAGAAAGAAAGGTCAGTGATCAGGAATTCGAAAGGAATCACAGCACAGTTTTGGGTGCTGTTTCACACACAGGAGGAATGAAATCTACTGGCAAAATAAGCTGCCATAGGTAAAGAAATAAGCAACTTCAGGCTATTAGAAATGCTCAGGACCAGATTCCCAGGCAGGTAAATTCAAGCCTGCTGTAATGCCACTAAACTGATTTAGTTACTCCAGATTTCCACTGGTTTTAAATAAAGTTAAAATTCTTTAGTGAGCAATGCATGTCTAAATACTTATTGTCAAGTCCCCTTTCTAAGGCATTCAGTGACAACTGCAAGACCCTGCATGACTCTCATGCTGACCTACACTCTCTTTTACAAATCACTACTCCAGGACTTGTATCAAATATTAAAATAGTAAATATGCAAAAAGGCAGTAAGAAGTTACAGATAACTGCTTTAAAACACGCCATTTAGAGTGGCCAGGTGAAAAACCTTTTTTACGTAGGCTCTGGAGTAACTTTATGCATACCAAGCTTGAAGGGCTTCTCTCCTCTGCAACGTTACATAAAATCATAAAGACGACGCGGGAACACCCAAGGGACGTGTGCCCCCTGGCGCCTTACACCTAGGGGGTACCTACAGCTGCACTGCGTGCAAACGCTGCTCCCCGGCTGGGGGAGAACATCGCTCTCGCCACCTGCACAACCTCAGCGCTGGAGAGATGAACCTCCCGCACCGCTGCATCACCACAGATGGGGAATTTTAGGGGGAATCCCAGCTGCTGCTGCTGGAACAGTAAGATGGGGAGGATTATATTCCTAAACAGAAAGCAAAAATGCACCACCTGATTCTGTATAATTTGCATGGTAACTTTTTTTTTTTCTTTTACACCATTTTGGAGCAGGCAAGAAGCCCCCCAAGCGCACTGTAACTCATATTTACAAACTCGATAGGAAAAGATTGTGTATACACTCGTTAACAAATCATCTCTCCTCAGCTGAAAATTTCATTTGTCAAGAAAACTATGAAAACAAAAACTGTGTACAAAAATATAAATATCTTTACAGTCTGTAGGCCCTTCACATCCAACAGCTGAACACCGAAGAGTATCTACAGGTTATTGAGTAAGCAGTGGCAGAGAAGAATAAAAATACATCTTGTGATTCAATACTGCCCTAATTCCCTGGTAATGAGCATTTTTGTTGACTATTTTTCTTTTTTTTGTTTGTTTTGTTTTGTTTTGTTTTTTGCTATACACAGCTTGTGCAAATACAGTGAGAAACCTCTGAGTACCTTTCCTGAATTTATAAAGAAATTGAAGGTTTGGAAAGTTATACACATATTTTCATATATACATTCACATATACACCTCGCTCATTTATGCCAGGCTCCAACAGCCCTGAAATCATTCTGTATTTTCCTGAAGCAACACTTCCTATTAACATACCTCACCACCAAATACATCCTGAAGAATGACAGGAGGAAAGAAAACAAGAACTGGGAAAACACTCAAGCTACTTCAGCCATGTATTTAAAGATGTAGCGACAGGGTGCCTAAACTTCTTTCTACTCTCTGTAATTTTTCCTTCCGGATGCCCTAAGCATGGAAGGAGGGACTATCTGTATAGGGGCAGGAGGCAAAAGTGGGGGGATTTTTTAGTAGTTTTATTAAATTAATATACTGTCCTACTTCTAATACACTGAGAAATTTCATTTTCTTCGCCATGTAGTGAGTTATAGATGTTCATTAAAATCTTTTGTGCATAAACTCCTACAAAGAGTCTCTGCCAGAGAACCATCTAGCACCAAAGAACAAAAACTTTTCACTTCAGCCCTCTGCACAGTCTCAGATTTCACTTCTCGCGTTCTAGGGAACATGTTTGAGAGTAACCGCAATCGCATTTCTGCACATTCATCATATTCTGCAAACATTAAGAACAGCAAATGTGAAGAATCCCATTTCTGCATAGATAATTTGCCTGGTACAAAAACCAAGTAATCCAGATTTTTTTCCCCAACAAGGCAGCTGACTCCCTACTGAGGGACACGCACAAAAAAAATAAAAACAAACCAACAACAAACCAACCAACCAAGAAATCTCTTTCAATGGCCTAAGTTTCTCAGTCCTTTGACTAAGTATTTCTGTGAAGAACCCAATTTTGGAAGGATACCATGTGCCCAGCAATGGTTACAGATCATCCTCCTTGTCTTGTGGAGGGGAACGAGAACACCCAGAATACAACAGTGAGGTAAAAATACGTCAACATGCTTGAAGTTTTGTAGCACTTATTTCACAATTTGGGGCCTGCCCTCAGATGAACAGAGTGCTGATGCCGTACAGAAAACGAGCGCTGCAGACAAGGGAGGCTGCCGGATTCCAACACTGGTTCATGCTGCTCCAGATCTCCATTCCAGTCTCTGATAAATACATCCATTTATTTGCCTGCTGAATTTGAAGGCAAGGTCCCAGTAGTATTCAATTTTGTAACCACAGGTGCTAACGTGGGCATCACTTTGTTATCCTGTCCTTCTTGAACAGTTGCAGGTAATGAAGTTTTCACCCCACTGGGTGCCAGTTTTGCAACTATAGGTGCCAATAAGGGCATCACTTTATTACTCTGCCCTTCTGAGTCCGCTGGCAGATTTGCCACTTTTAAGCCAAGCGGTGCCAGCTTGGGCATGGGCCTCCACAAAGTGTCAGCATTACTAGCTTCTGGATTAGTTTTCATCTGCAAAACTGGTGGAGTCACGTTAGTGGTCTCTGCCAAGGTTGTTGCAGTTTTGCTGCTCCCACCACTGGTTTCGGACAGGTTGGGAAGTGGATCCTTCACTTCAGCACCTATTACTATCTTTAAAACATCTGCTTCAGATGAAGGCTCCCCAGAGTTCTTATCCCCATCAGCAAGGTCATCATCTTCCAGGTGCAGCAGGAGAGGGCTTATAGAGCCACCACCCTCTGAAACTTCAGAGAGGTCCTTAAAACTGCTTCCCAAATGGCCAAACTGGAAGGAAGGCCCGTCTGCAGTGGCAAGATCGCTGGCTGTTCTCCGACGAGCTTCTGCATCGTCGTGAGAGAAATCTGAGTTCAGAGTGCTGGGCAGTTCTGACATAGATGAAGCATCATCATTCAGCTGCTGATTGAGGAAGGCAATCTCATTAAGTAGGGAAGTGAGGGTTTCATCAGTGTCATCACTGTCCTCAATGCTGCTCAGTAACTCGCTTGCATCCAGATCTGCTTCCTCCATTGCAGACGCTACCTTCCTGAATTCCATTTCTATCCTGGAATCTTTGATCTGCAGCTTGCGGAATGGCAATTCTTTAGATTTTAATCTTTCCCCTCCAGGATCACCGTCTTTCCTCCTGCCTTGACCTCCTACAAACTCACCAAGGCTGAGCTTTTTGCTAAAGGACTCTGCAGGTTCCTTTGTACACGATGCATTCCGGAGCTGTGGAAAGCCATCTTTATTTTCAGAGGAAACTTTTGTGGGACCCGTGGAATTTCTTCCATCTCCTCCACCATCTCCAGGACATGGTTTGGCTTTTTCTTCTGAAAGGATGCCATCACTCTTCCTACTTTCGAGGGGTGCTACAGCCAAGGTTTTCTCAGAAGCCAGAGTACCTGCAGCTGTTGTCGCATTAGAACTTTTGTTTCTGTTTGGGTTTAGACTCATGCTTCCCTCAGCAGCCAGTGACGTTACATTAACAATCCTTGGCATCATGAATGAATCCTCATTTTCTGCAAAACCAAACAAAGCAGCGTTCATCAGGATCCGTGCTAACTGCAAGGTAATTCCTAATTAAATATAATTTCCTCACTTCCAGGTCTTCCTCAAGTTGGCTGCTAGTGACAATTTAACCTGCTTACACAGTTTCGGTCAAGTGATACCTCACTTGAGGTATCACTTGAGGTAATAGGATAACTCCGAACTTGTAGAACATGAGCAAGTTCCACATCTATTATCCCAGAACCACCTGCCCGTTCCCTTCCTTCAGCAGGCTAGCACAAATGCAAGTGACTGTAATGCTTAAAGTTCTGATGGTGATGCACAAGGAAAATGGAATGACAGGTTTTTTCCCTTACTTTTTTTTCATGTTACACTTCTACGCTCACATTTTGCAGCATTTGGTTTTGTGCACAATACTACGGAGGCATTTCAGGGACTTTCTTGCCTTCAAGCAGTTTCCTCTTTATAGCAGTCAGATTTTTCCCAGCCCCAAATCCAAAGTGAACTTTCATTTTTCATCATGACCAAATAGCTACAATGAAGCAGAGAGCGAGTGGCTTGCTTTTAACACAACAGACAGCAAACAGCACACCGCTGGCAGGAACCACCCCACACCTAGACCCAATGTACAGGGCTCAGTCTTGAAAAACATCTCGCCAATAGGCAGCAGAGCTGGCAGGGTATGGGAGGGAGTTGTGCCAGGGCAAGGCAAAGATTTTTCAATAGCCCCACCACCACTCTGCACTGCAGCTTCCTCAGTAAGATGCATTATACCACGGACACCTTCCTGTCCCCGCTTATTCCGATTTTGCTGAGGGCAGGGAGGCTCAGTAAGGTGAATGAAAGTTAAAAACCTCTCATCTATAATCCCCTAGAGGCCCCTCTAAACTCTTTGAAACATTTAATTGCAATTTTCTTTGAATACCCAGACAATAAATCTATCATTACTTCCTAGTGAGAAAACAATTTACCTTCATTGTTGCAAGGATAATGTTCCCTCCATGCAAGCAAAAATATCCATAAAAAGGAAAAGAGCCTACCTGAATGGGGCCCTGTAGCTGGCATTACTGTTGAGGGCACTGGGTTTCCAGAAACGGTTGACAGTGTAATAGGAATGGTAGAGTTAGTAAGGATTCCTTTTACTTGGACAGGAACTGTTGATCCTGGCAGCTGAATCATCACAGAAGTAATACCTTATCCAAGAAAAGGAGGAGGGAGGGAGTGAAGTGGAAACAAGAGCCTTTCAGATACTTAAGTTAAGCCTTGAAAATAAAAGCCTTGCACTTCTGGGCAAGACTTTACACCATAATACCATCTCATAATGTTAAGACTAGAAATACAGATTGGTTAGGTGATTAAGAAATCTTCGTTATGTTTCCCTAATTTGGGAATAGCAAAAATCTAATAGATTTTGCTTACCTTTGATAAAATGATAGCTTGAATTAATTATATCAAATGTCTCTTATCAGAGTCAAGTTCTACCCAAGTTGTAAAAAACCAAAACCATACAAAACACACAAACCGCCCCCCCCCCCAAAAAAACCCAACAAACCACAAACCCCAAAATTAAAGCAAAAATTCAACATGTTACTCTGTAAACTGCTACGCACACTATGAATAGCATTGTACTGATATGTCATTAACATGTTTTCACGTGACCATACCTGGCTGTGCTGTCATGGTAGTATTGAGAGCTTGAGGCTTCAGTTCCGCTTGCAGTAATGTGGAAGGAACAGCTGCCACCTGCCCTGGCACCAGTGGGCTCTTCAGCGTAAGCACCTGCCCCTGGGGAGTCATCACGAGGCTTGCAGCAGTTAGTGTAAGACAGGATGTGGTGTCCTCTGGAAAACAAGAAACGTGCAAATCAGCAATTCATTCTGGCACAGCACCCTTGATGGAAAATGATAACCCGTCATCCCGTGTTAGGTACGGTGGTAGAAGTAACTCCATCGAGAAGGTTTACAAGCCCTAGATTAGAAAGCTGCTACAGAAGCTACACAGGCTCCAGGAGCCTCACCTACACAGCTAGGGCCAGTCTGTACTATCTCTTCGTGCAGTGTAACGATCCTAACTCTCCAGAGAGGAAGCTTGATCAAATACTAGAGCAGTCTTGATGACATTACAAAGGAGACTTGTTCAGTCCAAAGAGACAAAGGAAGTCCTCTCCCTGCATCCAAATTCTTATGCCAAACTTTGCCAGGATTGGATAAAAATGAGGCTTGGGAAATTGGAACGACTGGTTGTTCACAAGAGCCCAAGACCACTTCAAGTAAGGTCTATTAATTATTATCAAAATAGGAAACATCAAAAGATCCATAAGTATTATAGTGATACCACCATGAAAGTTTGGATTTCTGCCATTCTTTTGTTCCTTCCTATGTTCATCGTGCAAAAGTCTCTATAAATGCCAAATACCTCTCCACAAGTTCTCAGTTCAAATAAAATTCTTCAGTGTTTGACAATTCTGTCATTTGCAAGTCCTCCACCCCCTTGAAAGCTAGCTTATTTGGGGAGGGATGTTTTAAGAACTGAATCTATTCCAACAAATCTTGAGCTTCAGGTTTTGAGTCAGCAGAACTACCTCTGACTCTCAGAAATTACTGCAGGATTGCAGGAGAACTCTGAGATTGAAGGATAACTTAATAGGAATTTATTTCCCATCATTCTGAAACTCAAAAGTCATGTTCCTTATTGAAAACAAATGGTTTCCACAACTACTGGATGGACACTTCCCGGTCCTGTACTCAATTCTGCTTCAAGAATGGAGTTGCCTGCACAAGCAGGTCAACATTTTGACCTCCCATAGGGTGCTGCTTCAATGTCTGTCTCCCCTTTGTGTGAAAGGTGGCATCACTTTTAGCCCACCTGTGGCACGGACTCCTTTTCTGGCAAGTATCAATGGCTTGCCTCTTCTATTTGTCATAGGTATTCGGGGCAGCTCCCTGGGAAGAGTAAAAGATCCTTCTTGCTGTTTGGTATCAGTTAAAGTTATAACAGATTCCTCTAGGTCAGATTTCTTCTTTTTTTGTGCTTCTACTGCTTTTTGTTTGGCGTAAATATATTCTAGCTTCTTCAGGACAACCTCTTCTGTCTTTCCTACAGAAAAAAGTATCAGAGAGTCAACCTATACTGAAACTCTCTTTCCAAAATGAGAGAACTGGACAGAACACAACAAGTAAATATATTAACACCTTTCAGTTACTGTACAACAAATAACCCCCACTCTTAACAAGTAAATAGCACATTTAATAACAGTGGGGAGTCGTCACCTATTTATTCCAAGAGGTTTTTTTCCATCAGAAACATCCATACATTTTAGAATTTATCTGCAAGTTCAGTGAGAAAAAACCTGTTTGGACAAGCACTTGTTGTGGCTGAACATCTGAAAATATCCACAGATGTGGAAAAAAACCCCACAACTTCACGCCTCCTAATGATATAAATATGTATGACTACCACACAAAATGTTACCTTTGCCTGCTACAAAATTTCTTGGACTAAAGGACCCCGTTACTCAAATGACATTTAGACGTAGACTCACGTACAGTTTACCAGGGACACAGAAACTGTAACCTATTTTATAGCTTGTTTTCTGCAGATGCACAAAATTTAATATGATCAGAGTTGAAATAACTGTAGTGGTTTCCATGACAACTGGCTCGTCTTCTGCTTAGTATTCATATTCTACCATCATGGTCTATCTTTAATTAAATCTATATTTATCTAAATCTCCTCGGTGAGGACTTTCCTCACCAGTTTAGAGGTACTTCACTAGGAAGGCAAAAGATCAGAAAAGCACTTTATGAAATTATTTGCTTTCATTCCTTGCTCAAAAGGCCTATCATACATTTCTGGGTTAAGATGAGGGCTCACTCACTAAAACACTTTTTTTTTTTTTTTTACCAAGTACCTCAAATATAGATGAATTGATTCACATAAACATGCAAGATTTTAAGTATCTTTCATTTCTACTTTACAAGGAGTCTCCTGTTGTCATTCCCAGACAGAAACAAGATCACAAGAATAATTTAATGTTTTGTTTGTTTGCATGCATTTTGGCACTGGCTAAACACGTCACAACTTTACTACCCCTCCAAATGAGATAAAAAGACACAATAAAGACAACATGGTTTTGTCTTGCAATACCTCGAGGAGCAGCAGCTCAGAATACACCCCATTTTTGTTCTGTGGACAGACACTACTAGCGCTATTTCTCAGAAAAGTGGGACAAGCTGACCAAAGGTGGCAGAGGTTTTGGTACCAGTCACAAAACACCCGTGTATATGCGTGAAGCACTGAGCAGAAAAGTCATTTCAGGAAACGACCAAAGAAAGAATGAAGTGAAGTCCTCCCTAACAGCCCATGCACAGGAACCTAAGCCTGTGGCTTGCAGCACAGACATCTTTCTACCCTTCCTTTAGGCACATGGGAAAACAAAAGCGGTTCTCATCAGCATGATGACTGTACTGCTGAGTCAGAGCTCTGCAGGTCTTTGCTTGGCATCAAGAGTCTAAATTTTATGTGAACTAATGATTCACCTGGATCCAGAGGATTACTCTACTCTCTCTTAAAAGCCTTTTCTTTCATTATTCCAGGTGGTCTGTATCCAAAAATCAGTCTCACCTGAAAGCGTGGACACTTTTCGAATCAAAATATCTTGGTTGCGTGTCAGTAAAGTCTTCTGTCCCATAAGTTTATCTGCCTGATCAGTCAATCCTTGGATTTCTTCAAAGGCCTAGAAAAGTGTCAGGGAACAGATTCATAAACCAGTGACATACAAAATAATCAAATAATTTTCCTCCCCAGGCACATTTCCAGAATCTATTTAGACATTTTAATTATCTTGAGAAACCAGGATGAGAAAGCATGCGAACGACCATGTAATGCCAGCTTTCCCTAAATGCAAGCTCAGAAGTGATAAACACCTTGTTTGCCCTTCCCCAAAAGTTCAGCCATTTTAAAGAAAACCAAACCAAACCAACAACCCCCCTCTCCACAAAGCAACAACAAAAAAAGAACCCAAAAAACCCCAAAGAAAAAAACACCCCACCCATAAAAAGCACTCAACACTTTTATCCCACAGTTTCAAAGTAGGGCTGATAAGCATAATTAAGTGTCTACAACTTATGTTTTATTTCCTATTTTTACACCTTTACAATTATGGGGTTTACGTCATTAGAACACTGAATGAAATGTTACCTTGTCCTGCAATAAAAAAAAAAAGTAAGCTTTCAATGTACTTCAGGATTGCCTGATGTACACAGTAAACCACTATGGAATTAAGACATACCTTTCCATGGTTAAATTCACAAAGGATACAGCAAGGCAAGAGCTAATCTGAAAACATGCATCTGCCTCACCAAGATTAAGCTTTTGGAAATAGAAATTGTCTCAGATACCGTTTTATTCTGAAGAGTCCTGCAAAGGTTCTCTCTTCACGGTATCACTGGGACTCACTCAAAGACCTCATGCTAGCTTAATTACTCTGAATTAAGTGATTCTCCTCCTCACTTAAGCTTAAAAATACTTACTTGCTTGAGAATGTAGGATTTTGAGACCTTGGGAAGGTTGTGTAATCCCAGAGCTTTCTTCAGCTTTTCAAAGAGATCTCTCATTTCGTTACGTCGCCGGCGTTCATTCGCTGTGTGCGTCTGGCGGTAATGAGCAAAGGCTTCTGCCTCAGTCTTCAGCCTTCTGATCCGGAACTGCCGTTTATGCTGGAGAAGTAACCGTATTGACCAGTTTAAAGAAAAAAAAAATGGCAAACAAAGGCATGCCAATTGACCAGGTTTCTACAGACACCTGAAGATTTCATGTCATGCTATTCTGCTGTTATGTCTTCATGAAAGTTCAGTGTCAGAAGCACAAGCAGTAAGCATGAAATGTTGACCCACAAGAAATGACCAACATAATCACAGCAACCCTAAAGAAACAGATATTGAGCAGTCCCTTCTATTCATAAGCTTTTATTTTTTGCAGTACGAGGCTATTTAGGTAAACCACAGGATTACAGCAAAATCACACGTTTGAGTTGCTGTTTGCTTGTCAAGAAAATCTACTAACAAAGGAAACAAACAGAGCAAATATACGACACTTGAATTTTTCCCTGGAATTAAAACTAGTCTGATATTTGTTTTGTTTCACGGGTACATATGGGTTGGGGCTAAGAGACACTGTAGGTAAGAAAGACAGTATTTTAAACTTACCACCCCAGACTTCTACCGAGAAACATAAAGTGTCAAAGACAGGCCCTGATATTGAATTTGCTGAAGTTTCCAAAAAGGTTGTCAGGCAATAAGTGTTAAGTACTGATCTCTACAGATTCAAAGGTTTGTTATTTCATCATTACTCTTAGAGGTTTTGTATAATTATGCTATTTATTTCATGATGAAGTAACACTTAAAAAGTAGTATTTATGTGGGGGTTTTCTTACATCATTTTAGGTCTGCTCCAAACCCCAGTGAATCAGTCAAAAGACTTCTCAGGTACAGTGATACTACTATGCAGCCTACTGGCCTTAGGAGGAATCTGAAGACTATTCTCCTGAAACTTGACTCTTGACATCCATTTTGCCCTCACATGCAAACTGAGCACACTAAGGCTGCAACTGCATCTGCTCGTGTCGGGCATTTCAGGTTCATTTCAAGGAAGGGCCTCAAGCTTTAACTTCCAAGGCAGAGAGAAGAGTACGTGGAGGAGGTGAGGCAGGCAGAGCATCCTGGAACCTGTCTCAGGCGAAAGCACACATACCAGTCTGCTCTATGGAGAAGACGTACACCAGGCTGACACCCCACCTCAAAGCCCCATCCCACCCCAGCAGGTAGCTCTAGATTTGACATCAGGCACATCACAGATAGTTATCATGGACAATTAGTGAAACTGGCTTCAAAGCCACCCTAAAATACTTCGTAAGCTTCAGAAGGATTGCAATGAGCTATGGTTTGAAAGGATTCTGTGTTATCTTTAACCTCCCTAAGTATGTATTATTTAAACTATTGTTTTCAGAAATCCTTCACCCAGTACGGTGCCTGTAAAATCCTACGTACTATCTCCAACACATGAAAACACTTCTCAGTTCTTGATTATTTTACGTGTGCTGTAAAAATTATTTATGCCGAGAACACTAATCCTAAGCAAAAGTGCTAATAAAAGACAGGTATTCCTCCCCTATATGAAGGCAAATCTGAAACCCACTGATGCCAACAGCAGTCCTCCTTCTTTAATGAGACTTGGACTGAACCCCTACCCCCCCACATACACATTTGGTTTCTCGCATTTCATCAGAAATATATGGAAGGTAATTGCGTTAAGAGTTGCACTTGAGATGAAAGTTTATCTTTAAAATGGAGGCGTGATACCAAAAAGGAAAGAGGAGAGCAAACATATACCTTTGTACGTTTTTCTGATAATTTTTCATCCGAAGAATTACGAGCATGGGATCTGGAAGAAAGGTAAAAAGTTTTTCCCAACGCTACTCATCTCATGCACTCTATCCTCATTAACTACATTCCAACAGCCAAGAATTACTCATTTTTTATCCCTTGAAATCAACTCTTCCTTGTATAACTACATGAGAGCAGGATACTATTGAACTTTCTCAAGAAAGTGAACTCTAATGCCATCATCGTGGAAAAAAAATAAACTGTTCTGAAAGCTGTAAAAATAACCCACAGTGCAAAAAAACCCCAAATGATTTCACTATATGCCAAAGAGAACAAATTCAGCCTATGACAGCTGCAGAAACTAACTTTTTTTTTTTAATTACAGGTCGGTTCTTTATTAAAAAAGAGCCCAGAGATTCAATACAGATGGCAAAATAATCCCTCCCCCACCTAGAACCAACCAAAATCCTCAGATTTATTACTATCCTAATATATAATAACAGCTTCCTCATATCTCGGGAGCTTCAAGAAAAAGAACAACACACATTTGAAATAATTTTTTCTTACAAAACATTACATCTGTTTTTCTCTCTCACTGAAAGATCTTCACAATGTATAGCAAAGTCGCCATCTAAGGATAACAGTTGAGCTGTATCTTTGAAAGGAAAAAACAAAACAAAAAGCACACACCTATCTGGGAGGTATATAATATCCCCTAATATATTTTCCAAAGTTTCTCCAAAAAATTCTTCAAACAAAAAGAACTAACAATGCAAGGTTCCCCATTGCTTTGGTGCAACTCAAAAACAGCCATGACCACCTTTACATCAAGTAAGCCATGTCTGCACTTTGCATTTTGTCATTATAAATTCAAGGGCTGCAACAGTAATAAAACAATCAAACAAAAATACAGAACAACAGCAATGACAACAACAAAAAGCAGCCAAGCTATCCAACCTTGGCAGACTATATGTAAATAAGAAAATAATTTCATTGGTGGGGCAATGGTCCCAGAGACAAAGGTTTCATTTAGAGGATCATGGATTAAACTCATGGCTGCTCCTGCCTAAAAATAGTAAGTCCACCAGCAAGAGTAATCAAAGCTTGCAAAATCACACTTAAATCGAAGATGTCCCTGCTCATATTCAGTTTGCAGGAAGGGGGATGATTAATTCACAATAATTTTACATTAAAACATACGCATCCCAATGAACAAATTAATTAGAGGAGAAAAAAATAATAATAAAAAATGCTAAGACACCTCGCATCTACTCTTACTCACAACAGCCCCGTCCTCACAGACACTGGGAAGCACCTGTGCTCAGGAAGACCTGACACAAGCCTTGCTTCATCTTACCATCGCACTGAACCTGTCGTTTAACGGGTTCGTTCAACGCCAGCTCAACAATAAAATACAAAACTGTAGAGCGCTCCCCAAGGATGCTTACTTCTGTTTGGAAGGTTGGGTATTAGCAGCTGTGGCCTTCAGACGGGCAATGTTAATCTTCTCTGAAAGCTCCTCCACGGTCTCAATGTCCACCTGCTCGTCATCCTCACTGTATTCACACGCATCCTGGAACAGTTTTTGTTTTGTTTTTTAAAATGAGTATCTACTCAGCAATAGAGCTCAGGCCAAAACAGTTGCACTTCAGTCTCAAAAAGAGATTACATTATAACATTAAGAACCATTAAAGAATCAAAATCTCCAGCTACTTTGGCCAATAAACAATACTAAGCAGGTGGTTATTTTAACTGTCACCTCTAGAAATTCCTCCCACTAGCAAGTCTGCAAAATGACTTTTGGTGAGGGCAAAGCCCAGCTCTGTCATTTATGCTTTTACTATGGGCGAGATACAAAGCTTTCACGGGGCAGAGCTTTCCTGCCTCCATATTCCAGTAAGGTTAAACTGTCTTTACAGCCTACTACTGGATACTCTTGCTAATTAACATTTTTTTGACATGAGTTGAGATTGTTATCACCTTGGTAATGGTCTCCTATCTAAGCTAACAACAGTCAGAACATCATACAACCAGGCGGCTTTGGGTCACAGGAAACTGTTTACACGACGAAGAGTATGATTTTGTCTCCTTTCAAAATGCTGCCCAATAATTATTTTAAATAATTAAGTAGCTTCTTCTCCATGTTTGCCAGACACAGAAAATTTGCTACCATCTGTGAAGATGGAGAACAACTGCAGTGCTGTAGCAACTGCAAGAGTTAAGTATGAATCTTGTGGTCATTTCTAGTACCAGGTGATTCCCACCCCCAAAAAACAAGCCTTATTCAACTGATTTTTTGCATTGCAGTTTCCACTGAAGTCTTTTGTTATATTTTTTGTTCTGCTTACAGGATGCAGAACTCTTTTTCCTCCTTAAATAAGGAAATACAATTATACTTCCATTCTGCACTATTTCACACAGTTCCCTGAACTAACATAACCTTGTCCTCCTTCTGAATTTCCTTGTTCTCTTTGTCCTTCTTTTCTTTCTTTTTGAGGAGATACAATCTGCTCCTCCCCTGAATACTTACCTGAAATTGGTGCAGTTAATTACAAAAAATACTAGGTGCAGAATAGTGGGGGAAAAAAAAAAAAAAGCAATGTGCAATACCAGATGAGTAAGTGGCCTCTAATAGATGCTTTTCATGGTACTGACTAAAGTTATCTGCAACACTGCTGTTTTAGAAAACTCTGATTAGAAAGGAGAAAGTGCTGTATTTACTCAGCTGACCACAGATTTGGCTACAAACAGCACTGTAACAAAAACAAACGAGCAGCCTAAAGTACCACACAAGCATAACTAACAAGTGGTTACAAATACACATTTCCAATCACCAGTCATGAAATTTACTGCAGCTATGTTAGTTTAAAGGGACTCAATTTATAACCAGACAGTAAATCTTAGATGATCGTTTCCTTTTTGACAAAGAAGCAGGTTTTCTAATAACCTCATGTTTGATAAAATATTTGTCATCTTCACACTGACTAAACACAACCTTTTCTAAACCAAACCCCACAACTCTGAAACCCACAACTTGCAGTAGGGCTATCTAAAACTCAAAAGATCAACATAAAAATTGCACCACTCTGACACCCCAGAGTGACCACCACTGTGAATCATGCTGCCACGCAAAATTATCAGTACTTTTTTTAAACCTTGGATAACACATCACCTCCCACAGCTGTGTGACTGAGGCTACAGAAAACTGAAAACAGAATCAGTATGAAAAGTAAAGCAAGGTTGCCCTCCTTTACAAAAGGCTACACTGGGGATATAATCTTTGTAAAGTACAGCAATGCATACTTTGTCGCAATGTAGCCTTTAGTAAAGTGAGTGTATGTGCATACATCTGTATGTAAAAAGGCATATATATATATATAAACACAAAGGTGTGTCTGTGCATCCTTACTTCTGCAAGTCATTATGCACACTCGCATGTTATCTACTATCTCTATCCTTCTAAAAAGTCCTGTCTTTTGGAAAAGAAAGAGAAGAGCAAAGGGGAGTGACCTTCAGTGAGAAATTACTAGCCTTAGAGAAGAATCTCACTCTTTCTTTCAAAGATACTTTTAACATCTTCTGACTTAAAGACACCATTCTTCTCTGTCCAGGAAAGCAGCTCTAATCTCTGCTGGGTTCTGTATTTAGAAAGGAGATAAGCAAGTTGTTCTCCTGCTACTAACTTGTGGGGTTTCTTGCGGCTTTCATTCAGAGCCGCTATGAATCTATATTAGGCCATGACAGTTCTTGTTACAAGTATAAAGAGCAGTGTGCAAATAAAACAAATTCTCATCTGACTTGGCAAGTATGGTACAGGCACTGGCAGAAACTTAAGGCAGTACTGTTTCTCCCTGTGCATGAAAGAACTTAAAATCCTTATTTTTCCGTCTTCTAAATATTCTTCCAAAAAGTAAGACTTGTTAGCACTGGGATGAAGTAGAGCACACAGAAAATGAACTGTCTTTACCAAGAAAGAAGTGTATCACTTTGAACATGCCAGGCTGGTCAGGAGCTACGTGTCACCACTGGTGCCCATGACAGCAGAATGAGAGTCAGGAGACACCACATTCCTGTGACCTTGGTACGGTTCAAACCACATACTGCTTGCAGTCTAGATTCAGAAAACATATGCAATTGCAACCAAGTTAACACTACACTGCAATTTGGCACAGGCATTTCCACAGCTTTCAAACACTGCCTGTGAAGACTATGCAACTTTGGTTCATGTCTTCTGTTAAGTGGCTCTATAAGTTTACAGAACCTTGGGAAATCTAAGTTCTACTGTAAAAAACCTCACTTGAAGAATACCACTTATGTAAACGGCAATTTTTCAACTACTCCTCCTCACGTTTGCTTTACTTGATACAGACTTTGTCAAGATTCTGTTTCAATGAACAGGAAAAACTTTTTGGATGTATTTTTTCCTCAGGTCATTTTGTCTTTAAGACAACAGATGCATCCAAGTTGCCTTTAAGTCAAATCTGTAGCTTCTCTATTGAAAAGCAGAGACTGACCCATTTGCACAAGGTCACAGAAAGGCAGGAAAATAAAAACGCAACAAGTCCTTAATTGCTATGCAGGGTTCACAGAGCGATCTGAAGGATGTACTAGAGGATTCAGACTGATGAAGTTCCAAGAACTGCTCAGCTGAGAACAAAATAAGCTTGAAGCTGAAATTAAAGTCTACTAACTGGTAAGAGTGGAGAGAAGGGAGAGCAAAGGATGGAAGACATCAAATTTGCAGACCTTTTGCTGAGCCGCAACAGCTGATGTAAACACATAACACAGCTAATTCTACAGCCTTTTCTTTAATTCTCCCCAAGGCCTGATGAGAGAAGGACGAGCATCATAAAGCCAGAGGGGAAAAAACATCTCTGAATGAAAATTAGTCAAATAAAGATGCTATTTAAATTACAGAACTACTGAATAGCTACATACCATTATGTTGAAAACATTAGAGGTGCAAGGGGTACAGGGTTACACAATTTTAGCAGGTCACATTTTATGAAAACATAGTTTTATTTCACTATACATAAAGCACTTTTCATTCTTGTCTGCTCTCCTGGGTCATCCATAAATCCTCCTTGATGCTGGAAGCTTCCTGGTATCTTCCCTTGCTTTTCCACAGCATCACTGCTGTGATTCTACATGGAAGAGACACATACTGCTTTTCTTCAGTTGGCAGAACTACTCTGTCTAAACTGCACTTGTGTATCACTGCACTTGTGTATCACTGCACTTGTGTATCACTGCACTTGTGTATCACTGCACTTGTGTATCACTGCACTGCAGGGAAAGGGGACATTCAGGGCAGTTCAAGAGATGTTACAATCCAGGAAGCAAGGGGAAATAAAATAGGAAATGAGCTTACTGTAGAAACACCACCATGGGAAAAGCTTTTGAGTGCTGACAAGTTACAGCAGGTTAACCAAAGGGTTGCTAGTAATTATCCAGCTAGTGCTGTTCTCATGGTGGAACTTTCCCCATCCTATCATACTAGAAAAATGGTATTCAAAACCTAATATGTGGCATCTTTTCCATGAAAGACAGAGAAAAAAATAAAAACTCTCCACTGCCCACCAAGAACTCTGCATCTTTAAGTTTAGAAATCCTGAATGTGGACATATGTAAAGAAAAACCCATTACTACTTCTTCATTCCTACATCTAACAATAAATGGGAAAATGCTTCAGGAATGGTAAATGTTTCCTTTCTACCTCTGACTTGCTAACAGCAGGAAAAATATCACAACCTTGAAAATCTCCAGAAGTCCACTGAAGTTCCTCTATAAGAACAGCTGTTCCTAATGCAAGTGCTGCCAACCTGTGAAAGGCTAAACCCTATTCATAGCCCAGCATGACTTCTTGTTGGGGTACAAAACTTCTACAATGCTTCTGGAAGCCCTACCTTTCTAGTATCAGTCTAAAAGTCTAATGAGCAAATTGCCTGATGGTAGAGCATCTTTAGTGACGATGCTGAGAAAAAAGAAGGGTAGATGACAACAAATTTCATTAGGCATTACTCAATTCAGGATCTGCCTTCTATGTTACAATGTCAGCAGATTTCACACATGATCTGTACAAAAGCTCAGAATATGCAAGAGATTGTTAGAACTTCAGTTGTCCACAATATGCCACTTGCACTTTTTATTAAACTTGCAATGTTACACTAATTCATAATAGTTCCTTATCCTTTTAATGTTCATCTCAGAAAAAGAATTATTGAAAAAACACATTTTAACAACTTTATAAATAATTTGCCAGACACAGAAGCTGTGTTTAGACTAGGAAATTAAACGGGACCATGGGACTCTTATCTGCAGCACTATAATAATAGAACAATCCCTGTCATGGTTTTCTTTAAACCAGCAAGCACTTAGGTGAACAATGTATAGACACAGTCGTTCTCAATAGGAATTTTGTGTGCAATCATCATGTCTCGGAGGAATCATGTCTCGAGAATTTAACATCATGTCCCAGACCATGGCAGTTGAGTTTGTTCAGACAACAGGTCCTGATATTAGTTTGCTTATATAAGATATTCTCAGACTACTTCATTCATATCACCAAATCCACAATAATCAACCCTCCTAAGCTTCTTGTGATGCAATTCAGGCTAGGAAATAAAAAAGGGCTAAGATACCATCTCAAGAAGCTTGTCTCTCTTCCTTGAGTACAGCAGTCTACAAGTGTCTCTTAAGTCAAACACACAAAATTATCTATCTCAAGGTAAGAAGTCAATCTGAAGAGCAGCAATATGCAAAAGTAAGAGCAATAAAGTCATTACTACAGTAAAAACCAATGTGGGGAAATCACAATTACAAAATTATTTCTGT
Organism: Ceryle rudis; assembly: GCA_033439905.1. Lineage (NCBI taxonomy): Eukaryota > Metazoa > Chordata > Aves > Coraciiformes > Cerylidae > Ceryle > Ceryle rudis. Next base: position 18,791 of record JAAGNO010027841.1, read on the forward strand.
TGCAAAAGACCTTTAAAATCACTAAGTCCAACCATTAACCTAACTCTGCCAAGCCCACCACTAAACCATGTCCCTCAGCGCTTCACCTTCATGTCTTCTAAACATCTCCAGGGATGGCGACTCCAATACTTCCCTTGGCAGCCTGTTCCAGGGCTTAACAACCCTTTTGGAGAAGAATTTTTTCCTAATATCTAATCTAAACCTCCCCTGATGTAACTTGAGGCCATTTTCTCTTCTCTTATCGCTTGTTACCTGGGAGAACAGACCACCCTCACCATAACCTCCTCTCAGGCAGTTGCAGAGAGCAATAAGGTCTCCCCTGAGCCTCCATTTCTCCAGGTTAAACAACCCCAGT
>JAAGNO010027841.1:19245-53691 GCA_033439905.1 Ceryle rudis
TTTAATGGTTTTGGGGGGAGCTTGTGTCCAGCTAGTCACTTTACATATTCAGGAAAATGGAGAAAGTGCATAAAAAAAGGGCTAAGATACCATCTCAGGAAGCTTGTCTCTCTTCCTTGAGTACAGCAGTCTACAAGTGTCCCTTAAGTCAAACACACAAAATTATCTCAAGGTAAGAAGGCAATCTGAAGAGCAGCAATATGCAAAAGTAAGAGCAATAAAGTCATTACTGCAGTAAAAACCAATGTGGGGAAATCACATAATTACAAAATTATTTCTGTTGCAAAAAACCTTTAAAATCACGAAGTCCAACCATTAACCTAACTCTGCCAAGCCCACCACTAAACCATGTCCCTCAGCGCTTCACCTTCATGTTTTCTAAACATCTCCAGGGATGGCGACTCCAATACTTCCCTTGGCAGCCTGTTCCAGGGCTTAACAACCCTTTTGGAAAAGAATTTTTTCCTAATATCTAATCTAAACCTCCCCTGATGTAACTTGAGGCCATTTTCACTTGTCCTATCGCTTGTTACCTGGGAGAACAGACCACCCTCACCACAACCTCCTCTCAGGCAGTTGCAGAGAGCAATAAGGTCTCCCCTGAGCCTCCATTTCTCCAGGTTAAACAACCCCAGTTCCCTGGCTCTTCTTAAGACTTGTTCTCTAGACCCTTCAGCAGCTTCCTTGCCCTTCTCTGGACACGCTCCAGCACCTCAATGTACTTCTTGGAGTTAAGGGCCCAAAACTGAATCCAGTATTTGAGGTGCAGCCTCAGCAGTGCTGAATACAGGGGGACAATCCCTGCCCTCATCCTGCTAGCCATACTACTGCTGATACAAGCCAGGATGCTTTAGTACAAGTGTATTAAAAATGAAAAAGTAATAGCTACTACAGGGAAATTGCAATCATCTTGACTCTCACTGGAGTTTTCTGGAGCTTTTAACGGCTATCTTCTGAGCAACTAAACCCAGTCCATATTCCAAACTAGTAGTGAAAGAGTGGCGATTACTATTTTCATAAGCAGAAGTATTAGTGGATGGGTGGTATGCTGTGCTTCTATGTTTTCACAAGCTTAATGAATCAGATAAACGTCCTCTAGTAGCCTGTTTGTATGATCCGACTGCATCCAGTTGGACAAACAGTACCAGCACAGCCTGTCTAGCAAGCACTAGGCTGATAGAAGAGTACATCCCAGTGAAAATAACAGAGACATATATTTAGATTTAAAACAGAATTCTCTGTTAGGAATTGACATGCTAACTTAACTTGTAGGCAGCACAGACTAACAAACCAAGAACTCACCCAAATTACAGATGGGTTTTTAGAGTCCTCTGAGATCTCATTCCTCAGCTTACTCATATTTGTGTGAACTTACGCTCAAGACCTCCCATTCCAGGGCTTACCAAACCATGCTAGTCAAAACCTGCATAGTAAGTTTCTTCCAAAACAAATGTCTTATAATTTCTAATAATTATTTTTTTTTCCTTTCATCATCCTTTTGCAGGACAAAAGAAAAATACATCTTTTAAAACATCAACTCTGATAACAGGCTACTCCGTGACCTAGACATTACATTACCTGTTGGCTTAACAAGAGGTTCTTAACAAGAGGTTCTTAAGACTATGGTGTCTGGAAAGTTTATCTGGCATCAGGCATGAATTAAAACTTGATACTCTCAAAACTTGGTAACTGCTGAAATGATTGAAGGATACAGGAGTTATCAAACTGTCACTGTCTGACTCAAGACAAGACAGCAACAGCTCAGCTCTCGGCTTGAAAGAACTTGCAAAAATTACACCTGCTTTCAGTTTCCTCACCTTCCCCCAGCTGAGATGCTATCATCTTGCTTGAGAACAGTGAGCTGGAATGTGAACTGATTAGTCCCTTTTTCTGGAAGTTAATTAGATTCTCTAAAAGACAGAGTTGTTAACTTAATTGAGTTACTCTGGATATGGTCAGAAAAAAATTACTCTGATTTGGTTTTCAACTGTGAGAGGACTACAGTAACAAAAAACAGCTAGAAGAACTATATACCTTCAGATTATTTTCAAAGACGCTAATGTAACCTCTCCTATTTTTAATGTGTTTGTTCTTCAATTCTTCCCCAGTTTAGCCTTTCTCTTTCCACTTTTTCCTCATCCCAAGAAAAGGAGACCTTTTTTCTTATGTCCATCTCACTGACAAAACAACAACTTTACACATTTTAAGTAGCCGTGAAATTTTTAAGTCACATACTGATCTGTAAAAAGTACATCAAGGAGTTACATGTGGAATTGTTTTCTTCTAATTTTGGGGTGAAATTTAATGGAAATTTTATAAACATTAAAATCTAAACATATTTTAAACTACACTAACCACAATGTTTTACTCTTTCTGTGACTTCCAGAGCAATTTTGTTTGCTATCCAATATGGAACAACAACTTTCACACACTACTGACAGGTGCTAGATTTCAAAGGGAATTTACGGAGAGAAGCAAACAGAAATAAATCTTCAAGTAAGGACTACAACAGTAGCATCAAAGAGCTTAAAATAACAGAAATACTAGATTGTCAACTATATTTTAGGACTCTAAGTCATATTACAAGGAACCAAGTAGCTTGAGTAAATCCTGGAGAAAGACAACATGCAACAGTTCTGTTACAGCTTGCTCATTATAACCCTTGTTATCTGAAAACCAGACATTTCTAGAAGGCCGCTAAAGCGCTACCTATGAAGAGGGGGGGGAAGCATGCAACTAAGAAGAAATAAGACATTCCCACTTCAAACCCTGATCTAGACTTTCTAAAGAAACTTCAGTCCAGCAAACATTGTACTCTGTCTTTGAAATCCACGGATTGTGAAAAGCTAAAAAAGAAAGAAACAAACAAACAAACAAATTCCTTCATAAAAAGTTAAATGCTTACCACTGTTTCAACATCTATTTCCTCTTCACTTGGGAAGTCAGAAGCACCATCCAGCATCTCATCAGCAGAATCATCAGTTTTTTCATCCTCTTCATCATCGTCATCGTCATCATCATCATCCTCCTCTTCTGAATCATCAGCAGTTACATCAAGGGTGTGCATGTAACCCTTTTTGTGATACTTGGGTTCCTGTGCCCTCTCTCCTGATGTCAGGAAGTCACTTTTCTCAGACGTGAAAGCTTTGTTATCCACCTCACTTTTATTTTCTAAAGTGGGTACGATGCTAGATATTTTGCTCCAAGAACTGTTAACGTGTGTTACAATATCATGACCTGTTTTCATTCCTTCCTGAGAATCAAAAGCATCTTGTTCTTTGTTTTTACTGCCTTCCGGCCTAGCTACCTTTGCTTCACCTTCCTTGGCACTGACTGTGTGCTCTTCTCCTGAAGCATTATCCTGCTCTTTGGCAGAACTGATTTCAGACTTGCTTCCTTTTATTTCTCCTATGCTTTCCGCTTCTGTAAAGTCTTTGTACTCCTTCCTTTCCATATCTGGCTGTACAGTATCACACTGGCATTCTTGTCTGTTCTGGGACAGTTCAGTCCCTCTCTGCTCCTTCTTGTTCTCCAGCGGTGTATCTTGCTCTTTTTGACTCTGTGACTGACCAGAACTTGCCTTGTTGTCCTCCATCCATGTCTGTACATCTCCTTCCTGCTCTTTTACTGCTTTCTCTTCCTGTACAGCATGTATTTGTTCCTTCTCATGGTTCTTCAGCTGTGCAGTCTCCTGATTTTCAAGACTCTGTGGATGTGCACTACCCCGAGGACCAACTAGACACTGATCTGATGACCCACAAACAGTTTCAGAGCTAGTTGAAACAGCCTCCACTACAGTTTCAGAACTGACAGAATCCTCTTTCTCCTCAGAAGCCCCTTTTTCTTCCTCATCATTTGGCTTCTCACTGATGTAAGAGTGGTCAGATGATATGATATCTGCAGAAACATCATGCTGAGAAGAGCTATCATCACAAGAACTCTCCAGCACCTTTGAGTCCTTCTCCACCATCTCTAATGTAGTGGAATTTCTATCAGGTGCAATTATGCCACATGCTGACTCTTCAACAATATTTGACTGATTAACTGACAGCTCATTTTCTTCTTGTTTCTTATCTGACACTATGACCTCAGACTCTGTAACTTCAACATCATCTGAGTGTGAAGCCTTCCCATTCTCTTTCTGCTGAGCAGCATCCAAGTCCTCTTTCTTGCATATTTTCCTATAATCTTTCTTCATCTGAAGAGATGCAAAATGGTTAAGAATGGAGTTTGGCACCGTTTTCTGTCCTGGGAGCTGAAGTAAAGCAAAACCACCGGATTGTAAAGGTATGAGATTAGCAGTGGTAGCTGGCAGACCACCTGAGCTGCAGGTTATTTTAGACTCGGAGGTTGTTTGATTTGTCACACTGCTGACAGCAGGAGGAGAGATCCTCAAAGTCAGAGTGCCTGCCTGTGACACAAAACTTGTCACTGAAGGAAGAAGAGAAGATGCTTGAGTGGCTACGGTAGATGTAGGGGATAACTTGGGTACTGCTGTTTGTACAGCTGAATTTGCAGCAGGAGGAGTGGAAGACACCGAGGAAGTGGGAGACACAGGTGACTCAGGAGGCTTAGAAGGTGCAGGCAATCGGATTCCTACAACAGATCCTGTGAAGAAAACAAAACATCAACTAGTACTTCCTCAAAGCAATTTTTTTTCTTTTAGTTTTAGTATCTGATGCTGTATTAGAAGACGACAGCACTCAAGGATCACAAATGACCAGAATTTCTCAGTGAAAGAGCTGGTACTGCATAAAGACGTATAAACCGTTCAACTTTTAAATGGAACACTCCAATGTAACGCACGAGGTGGCTACTCTAGAACTAACTTATTCAACAGCAAGTTACAGCATTAAACTTTTAATCAAGAAAGACATTGCATTTAATTTTACTTTCCTATTTATTGGAAAGCAAGAAAATGTGGAACCTTTTTTCCTTAAAAAAAAAAAAGAATATTTAAATATTTTTTTTTCTCAGAAAGACTTCCACAGAGAAAACTTATGACAAGATTACACGATTGTATCATAAACTTTTTTCATTTTAATGAACTCTTCTGCAGCATTGCAGAACTCTGTAAAGCAAGGAGGAAAAATACTACCACTGCCAACTAGCTTCTCTTGTACAACAAAAGCCCTGAGTCAGAAAGGAATTCAATTAATTTTTTTGACTTATACTTTACTACACCTCATGCTCCAACCTCAACTAAGGCACAGGATTATTTTCTCTCCTCCCCACAGTTTTATCATCTACCATGCTTACTCTCGCCTCTCTTTTCAACACCACTCTGCCTCCCTCTCCTCTTGATGCTTCTTTATAAAGGGAGAACAGAAGAAAAATCCTACTGGAAAGTAAACAGGCATTTAAAGTATATTTTGTTTATAAACTTTTTTTTTTTTTTTTTTACAAATATGTACAACAGTATGCTCAACAACCATCGTACCTATTTCCTGTCAGATACCTGCAATTTCTAACTCTTCCAACCCTGTCTTCAGCTACGCACTAGAGAAACAGCTGAAAATCTTATTTTTCTTCTCAAACTCTAAGGAGAAAAGACAACAGCAATTTTGTACTGCAGTGGAACATTTTATCCAAATATGTGCTGGAGAAGCACTAACAAACCTGCAAACCAAACAAAAACAAAGATGCACATCCAATGAGACACAGGTAACAACTCATTTTTAAGACAGAATCTCCAACAGGAATTATTTTTGAATCACCAGATCAACAGAATTTGTTATAACAGTACAGTGGACATGGCTCCACTGCCACACACACAGAGAACTCCCAAATTTCGGTGACTTAGCTATTAACCAGTGATTCCTGTATTTTAGACACGTGGTATTTGAGTTGCACTACATCTGAATAATTACACTATGTTCTTCAAGTTCTCACGCAGAACCAAATTTAAGACTCTGTTCAACTATTTCCAGTAGAGGAAAGGAGCATCACAGAGACATTTATTACACTCCTAATTTCTTGGTCACATATTGGTCAGTCAAGAAAGAAACACTGGACTTTGTACCTGGATTGCGGAGCATCATTGGCTGCACGCTGGGCTGGGCGCCTGCAGCTCGAAACTGCTGCAGCGGGACAAGCTGAATTATCTGCCCGTTTGGGTGTCGGAACAAGTTCACTGCACCAGGGCTCCTGAGAGGTTGAAGGATCATCCTCTGCCTCTGAGTTTGCTGCGTGTTGTTTAGCAGTCGCAAAGCAGGAGACGTCTGATGCACTGGAATCAGCAACAACCGAGGTCCTAAACGTTTCTCTGCTCCAGGAGACATCTGGGGAGTCTTACTTACAGCTTGTGGAGTAGCATCTTCTGAAACATTCAAAAGTTATATAAAACTCACCTTATGAGAACAGCCTATAAATCAGGTATAATCCTTAACGAAAACAAGCAAAAATATTTTGGAAACAACTGGGTCTCTAAATTTGTTTGAAAGCATTTTTTCCCCGCTTTTATTCACTGAACACGCACAGACCCAGCCAGTCCGGAACAGTCTTTTTCACACAGTTCCACTGACACTTCTCAAGTACTACTTGGAAGACTTCTGCGTTCAAGTCAAGAGAGTGATTCCTTACCTATTTCATGGACTCTATACCAGTGGTGAAATTCTAGCAACCGCAATTGTGATATACATTTCTATGGGCCAAGCAGTCACAGACCAGATAGCTACATTGTTTTCCGCCTCAACCTGCTCAGGCTGGAATAAACCAAGCAATTTAAGAGATTACATCTCTTACCCTATTTTGGAAAGGAGGGTGGGGCAAGTGAATCTATATTTAAACTGAGTTCTACAGTTGCAGCCTGTCCGGCTATGAAGGAGAGGGGATGAAAAACAAAAGGAAGTGTTTGCAGTAATAACCCAAAGCAGCTAAGACTTACCTCTTTTTGGATTCACTGAAGGACTCGAATTAATTCCAGACAGTATAATCGGAACAGATCCAGCAGAGGAGGTTGGTGTGGTCACCACAGCTGTAGCTGTTGTAGCAGTTGCAGTTGTTGTTAGAACAACTGTAGAAGTGGATGTTGTGACAACAGGACAAGTAACAGTTGGTGTCGTTATTACAGTTTTAGGGAATGACGTGGCTGGTACCGGTGCAATAATCCCCGTTGCTGTTATGCTCACAGTGGCAGTCGGAGTGGTGGATGAGGGAGCAGTACACATGTTGATTCCAGGTGTTGCAGGAGCAGCTGTGACTGTAATTGCAGGAGAACAGGAAGGTTCGTTAGCTGTTGTTTGGCTAGGAGTGGTCATGGTAGATGCTGCCACACTGGTACTTTCCACAGTAACTGGAGAAGTGGTGGCTGTAGTGACCCCAGAAGAGACTGTGCATTGAGCTGGAGATGGCGTGGAGGGAACCACGGGAGTGACAACCATTACCGGCGTAGGCTTGGGAGGCAGGCATGTGCTCTTTAGAGGAATCTGCCGTAGAGCTCCAGCACTGTTTATCACAAACTGTGCGAACACACCACCAGGTGAGGGTCGGGCAGCTGCAAATAAAAACTTGCAGGTCAATTTTAATAGATTTCCTCTTTGCCTTTCATGAGGTGCTACAATTGTGATTTCAGCGTGAATTTCAGCCTCCATTTTCTTTGTAATTAAACTGAAACCTTTATGACAGTCGTGAACACACCTTACATATTAGAAATAAGTCTGCTTTATTCCACCTTCTACAGCTTTTGTTGCATTTCTTCCTGGCCACACAAAAAAGTCAGATTATAAGGGGTTTTCTTTATCATGAAACTATGAAGAGACAATTCTAATTACAGTACAGGAAAACAAACAACTAAGTAAAATAATGAGCTTTAATTATTTTCTAAACCTCAAAAATTCTTCCTGTAACAGCTTGTGCGATCTTCCTCTCTTCACTGCTTCTTGGCTTTTCACTCACCCCTTCTACTGTATCCACATCTTACACAGACATAGGGGAAAGGGGCAGGAGGGAGATAAGAGTTTGCCACACCTCCTTCTTATGGACATGACATCCGTGCAACAGAGGACTAGATGGGACAGAATTAACCAGTGCAAAGTAATGACTACTGGGAAAACCCTTTCCCTCCTCCCTTGCTCTCCAAGGGATCAGAATACTGCATCTACATCACGCCATATGCCTGAAGATGAGTACAACAGCACAGAGATTATGGAGCAAGACCAACTTAAATGTTGTAGTTATTCTAGGTTAAAAATGCTATATGCATAAATATGTCACAACACTTAATCATATATGCAACAATCGCTTCACCCATCAACAAAATGCAGCCTACTCTTTAATACTGCATAAAGACACAAAACACGAAGATTTATTACCAGACAAGAAAAATACCACACCTATTTACATGGCAATTAAAATTTAGGTAGAAAGAAAACAATCAATCAATCAGAAATTAAAGTTTTGCCAGGACACAGGTAACATCCTTTTCTCTTGTAAATCTTCTTCAGATCTTTAGTTAATGTGTGGGAATATGTGGATGGGCACTAGATTTATTTATTTCAAGTCACGCAAAATATAATAGTTAAAGGCAACTTCCTCTCTTGCCATGCTGGGGTAACCATTTCAGTACCAACTTAGACACAAGTACCACATGCTTCTTCCGATAGTCTTTTGTTTGTTTGCTTGTTTAGGTTTTTTTACTCAAAGTGCTAAGTCCAACCCTGTTTAGCTTGTGAAATCCAATGAGGTTACAGGCTGGTGTGTTATTGGCTGCACACCTGTCGTTTCGCTAATCCAGATTTGGACCTTCTTGTCTTTCACTGCTGCTTCCTGCATCTTTGGTGGTCACAAGAATTCCAACTGTAAGTGCATATCATCAGAAAAACTAACAGTGAAGAACCACAGATTAGAGTGATCCTTTACTCAATTTAAGTTAAATAGATGTTTGATGAAAAGCAATTAAAAATCACAGTAAGGAAAGTCTCAAAACAAAAACCCAAGCTTAACATTCAGCATATCTCCATCCACTCTTCCTTGTCTTGAAAATATGCTCTAGTGGCATTAACAAAATAACAGGCAACATCCGTAAATATATTCTGAAGTCAAAATAAAACTTTCTGCTTTAAAGAGGTCATTTATTGCAGAGGAAGTTTAGGCAGGCAATGCAGCCAAAGGCAGCATGCACAGAAATCAACAGCAATGCTGTACACTCACTTTTGACTTCAGCTTCACGCAATTTAAAACACAGTAATAAGTTCCAACCTACCTATCTGTCTCTGTGCTGGGACATGGGTTTTCTGAGTCGTCACAGTGGGGGTTGAAGTAGTACTGGTGGAAGATGTAGTTTTGGGAGTTGATGTTGTGGGCACCTGGACTGATGGTGTCCCAGAAGCAGCTGGGTTAGCATTGGATGCTACCTTGGTGATCACAGTACTGAGGGTTGAGATATCAAGTACTGTGGGTCGCAGCCTGCCTGTGATATAAGCTGCTAGCCGATTGGCAGGATGTAATGCCCCCATCTGTCCCAAAAGCAGTTTGGCCTGAGGATACCTTTTATCATTAACCTGAAAAAAGTGGAAAAGGGAAATTTTGTGAAAAGAATGCTAATCCACCACCTCTGGAGAGGTGTTTCATTCCATGGGACTTCTAAGTGTCCTTTTCAAAAAAACATTGCAATTCAGAATGGGAACTCCTAATTTCCTTACTTCCCAGGAGAACTTCAAACCACGCTGTTGTATTTTTATAATACATATTTTAAATACTACTCAGACTCTCACATAGAACCACAGAGTCCACAGGAGCATGTGAAATCACTGAAACTAGAGGGAAGCTAGCACTTATTTTTCCTGTCCATTACTTAATGCTACAGTCCTGAATAAAAATGGATTCCCAAATTCAAGGACAGTTTTGGATAAAATTCTCAAACCTAATTAACACCTAGCATCACAAAAAGAATGAATACTTCTGGTATATACATTGCGACAAAACTCTCAAGAGACTATAAAAGCTTTATCAGCTTTTTTCTTATCTGTACTGTCATTTGACACTGTAATTAAAGTATGATGAGTTGACTAACTTCAAATTCAGAATCATAGTGGTAACTGACTGAATGGGAGAGAAAAGACAGAACATCTTTCTGAATGCCAGGCTTTATGCCTACTGGTCAATAGGAAGTTTTGGTAGTGTTGCATTAATTTCATGTTGTTTGATAATACCCTCTAAAAGCCAAATACATTTAACACACTACTAAGGCCTAGACTCTTCATAGATCGATTTTTATTAAAAATAATAAATCTTGCCCTACATATTTTCTCCCCACTAGTTTCTCTTTGAAGGTGCCATATCTGCAAAGTGTAATGAAAATAAATTTTACACTCATTTTCTAATTCACATCTTCCCTCTATTACTATAATCACAAATACCTTTGATTTAAAAAGATCTTCATCTTAGCCCTACAGTTCCTACCACCAATTCACAATACCAAATTGGCAGCATGAAACTGCAGAGAAAGGACTCACTTTGAACTTAGCATTATGAAGTGTCTTGATGAACAACATATATTCTGCAAGGGCTATTAGTGAAAATTAACAGTAAGCTGTAGCAAAAGGCAGTGTAGTGTTTACAGGTTAATTTTGAAGTTTTGTCCCAGTGTACATTTCATCAGAAAATATTCTTTCCGGGGCCTCTAACAGCCATTTATTTACAAGTATTATCTGTCAAATGCATCTGCAGGGAGTTCTAAAGCACCAAGATGATGTTGAAAGAGATTCTGTACTTGGGCCACCAAGCCCCAAACGGCCAAAAGGACAGGCCAAACCATCAGATTTCACGCTTCCAATCAGATTTCCTGTTATTAAGTCAATCTCTGAAGGGAACAGTTTATGGAGAGGCAGGAATGCTGCTAGATACTAAAAATCCTGGTCTGGACAGGCAAAAGACTAGGCAGATAAATTAAAAAGAGTGTTCTCCCCTTCAAGGAGTTCTGGGATACTGGATGAAACTGAATCTAATCTCCACAGTAAAGGCAGAGGGACCCACCTGAATCAAGCCTGAGGGGCTCATATTAGCTTTGCGTTTGTAGACGACCAGCCTTCCTGCAGGAGAAACCCCTGCATAAAAAGGCAAGCCTTTGCCCCCATGCAGCTTCTCCTGCAGTTTGTCCAATGTGTCTGCCCGCAAGCACTTTAGATTTTCTGGGGTTTTGCAGGACGGTACTGCGCTATCAGGAGTCTCCAAGACAGGTATCTCAGGCTTCTCATCCTTGTCCTGGCAGGATGGCACTGAAATTTTCACTCTGGAGGAGTAGACAGGAGGGTGGTTCTCATCCTTGGCCTTGTGTTCCGAAGCCCATTCAATAATGAAGCTACCCACTTTGAGGCACTGTGGCGCGTTACTGTTGATATGCTGTGATAACATGGTCAAGATCTTATTGTGATCTTCCTCCAAGTTGCAGTCAGAGATAATCTCGATAAGTTTGGTTGGTCCACCTGGAGTGGTGTGATGAACACAGGAGGTGGAGGAAGAGTCCCCCTCACTACGGGAAGACCACCAGCTTTTCTCTGAGAAAGAATTGAAATAGGTTTCTGCAATACTATGGCATTTTAATCACCTGGATATTCAAACAGTTTTATTCTGCCCACACCTCCACCCTTGTCTCAGCTGCAGGGCAACCACAAATAACAGAACTGTTCAAAGCATCACTTCCCCTTGCAGTGCATCACAAGCAAAGAAAAATTCACCACAAAACTAATGTAACTAATTCTCACAGTTCATTCCCTGCAGCCACATCATCTCTGGTTGTATCCCATTGCATCACAAGCTAAACATAGCTGGGTTGTTTCAGTACATGGATGAAAGATCTCCAAGCAACACCAACATGCAGCAGAAAGCATCGCTGGTTATTCAAGAGACAGCACTTTTCTCTTGGAGTCAGAAAAGGAGCAGTGTCCTATACTGGCATGAGGGGCAAACATGCCACTAGCAGAACTGTCTTTTGCAGAAGATGTATAACAGAAGCATGACTTTTTGTTGTCATTAGAGATCCAATGTCACTTTTGCAAAACTGTAAGGATGTTGAGCCCTGTGTCCTGGCCATTTTAATTTCACCTACCAATTCACCAGCATTTTCAACTAGTTGTGTTATTTTACCATTCTCACCCTTAAAAGTAGAGTATGCTGTTGTATACATTAAACAGTAAAGAAAAAGGAAAACCAGCTCAAAAAGGCAGCTATATTGCATTAGTGGATGACACAATACCTCTAGCGTATGCCTCATTCTAAAGTTCATAACATGATTTGGGTCACTTCAGACTGGAGGAGAACAGATGTCTAGCCTACTTCTTTATGAACTAGAAGCTTGAACCCAGTATATGTAGTGTAGCAAAACTTCAATTCATCCTTTCAGCTTGAACTAAAAGAATTCAATATCAAACTCCAAGTAAAGTATAGGCACTTCTTTGTCCCATATGGTTCCAAGTGGAGAGGATGAGGATCCCACCCTCACAGTATACCACTTGGATATTTATCAATTCTTCAGTAATTAAAAAGTAACAGTAAGGAAAATAAAAAAGTAATAGTAAGGAAAATAAAACCCATGACAGAGGGAAAACAAAAAACACACACACACCCACAAAAAAAAAAAACCAAACACACACACCCCCCCAAAATAACCAAAACCAAACAGAAAATCAAAACCAGTGATCTCCATTCCTTCCTAAGTATCTAATTATCACTCTTGAAGACAATTTGCTAGACAGGCTACCGTAATACTGTTTATTTTAACTGCTAAGTACTGCTTTATCTTCCACACAACACACACAACTGCTTGAGAAAATAGGAAACTGTAAACACATCATAAGATTTTTATTTGTAATTACTCCCCCAGCAAATGGACTTCTGTTTCATAAATATTTGCAACTTTTTCAAAAATAAAGACAACACAATACCAGCACAAATGTGGAACTACTAAGAGGTTGAATTATACTTGGGATTCAGCTCTTACCTTTTGATTTATCAGTGTCTTTGTCTACCTCACAGGTTGTTTTCTCAGAAGACTGAATCTCTGGTTCATGCTCCTGTGGGAGGAAAGAAATGCAAGAGAAGTATTCACCCTGTGCATCTCTTCTACACGAAAAAAAAAAAAAATCACATCACAAAATAAACTATTTCATCACATTGACACCCCAAATCATAAAACATATGCGAACATTCACAGCGATACCCTTTTTATCTTAGAACACCTCTTTTAACAATCAGCATTTAAGCCTTACATGATACTGAAGTTGGCAGCCAAGAATTTCCACAGGTAAGACAATTTCTATCCCAGTAACAGGATAAATATACCAGCACTGCCAGGTGATTTAGGCTCCAGGCTCCACAGCCCTATCACCATCAAGCATTAAGTCAAGCCCTCATGTTGCACAGGAGTTTCTGTGAAAAAATTACTTCAACATTTTCAGTGTGTCTGCCTGTTCTATGATACAGGCTAGTTAACTCTGAGACTTCTTACCTTTATAGTGGAGCTCTGTGAATCACTTTTCTCTTTTTGTTGCTTTTTCTCCTCTCTCCTGTGTTCATATGCTCGGACCCTTGCACAAGTCATCATACTTTCAAAGTACAAGTACACAGGATCCTTGTCCTCCTCTCGAATCTACCAAAAAAAAAAAAAAGAAGAGAGAAAAAACCTCCTCATTCTAGATGCACATTAGATTAATCAAACACCTTTGCTACCTAACACATTGACATTAATGCTTCAACAGTAAATGTCAAAAGAAAGGCCTGGCATCTAAAGCTGATTCTGCCCTCTGTGTATCACATGGCCCAGTCTACACCTTGCTTCCAAATTACATTTCAAGGTGGGGGATGCAAACAGAACATCACTACCAGCCCCCCACATCTGAACCTGTTCAGATACTCTTTTAAATAGGGCAATGAGTCCTCAGTGTCATGCACTGTTCAACATTAGCTGGTATACATTAAATGGCAACTCTGGTACGTTTGTTCTTCAGACAGAACCAGACAACTCTACTGCTGTTGTCACTTTGTTCAATACTAAGGTATAAGGGGAGAAGCAAAGGCAGGTTCTTCTAGTATTGGCAGTGAAACCTCAAAAACAAACCAAGAAAATATTCCGTAAGTACACTGAACACTGTGTGACTGTATCGATTTCTTTTTTCTGCAGATAATTAATTACTTCTATAGGCTACATTATGAAGCTAATAAACATTACAGGACAAGCAATCATCTTGCCCAAGTTAGCATATATTACTGTGTTTTTAAGTGAAGCTATTAGTGAATCATAATCACCTTTCACTACCTATGTATTGCTACAGTAAATTCTCAAAGGACAAAACATAGTTAAAGATTTATATACATTCAATTCAAGCTTACCAACACACCTATGGGCAGTCAATCATAGGCTTTCACCTCAAATTCAATATAAAATGGCCTAGCACAGAAGCTTTTGGCAGCGTTTGTTTCAATTTTCAATACAAAGAAAACCAAATGTATCTCTGACTTTCTTACCACTGGATTGGGTTTAGGAGTATACACTCTGCCTGGTCTCAATCCACTGGAAGATCTATGCTTACTAGAAGGCAAGACTTCTGGGTTGGGCAATACTGCAGATTTAACTGGTTCAATAACAGATGGTGTTGGGATGTAAATCGGCTCTGGATCTATTTCACCTTCTACCTTCACCCACAATGGACAATTTCTAACAGGCTGTTCTGGCTCCGAGTCACAGATAGCTGGAAAAAAAAAAAAAAAAAAAAGAGGAAAACAAAAACCTTACAAATGAAACATCATCTAACACAGCAGGAACAGAATTTTTTGTTTGAACCTGAGGTCTACCCATGCAGCAATCACTACTTCATACCATCAGAGAATACTATTGGTTGTTTTTCTTGTCTCAATTTCTAGCCAAAAGTGACTGGGATTTATCCACAAGAAAAAGGAAATTAAAATGATTCTGCACTAATAATTTTTTTCCTCACTTGTACTGTGATAGATACAGAAAAACATAGAGGGATTAATGATCTTCATTGATGCCGTATAATTAAACAATATACCTATAATTAAAAAAACACCCCCAAAATCCAGACTTTATACCACAGCTCTATGTAAGAATTCATTTATTCCAGTGGAACACCAGATAACACAATGTCCATTTTCTCAGCTATTGTTAGAAGTACTACTAGCAAGAAATCACAAGTGTAAACCCATGGTTATTTACCAATCTGGTTTTGTAAGCATACCTTAGGCTAGATCTAAAGTTACCATACATCACTATATTTCCACTGAAGTCAGTGAACTACTCAGCTATATACAGCAACCGAAAATACAGATCTAGATACTCACTTGCTAAGAGGAAAAGAAAACAGCACTATGACAGTGAAGATTACTGACAGGAATAGTAGTAATTATCTCATATTCTTAGCTTTGGATACTTGAAGAGTTGAGCAAGAGTTTAAATTATCAAAAATAAACTCCAGCTATTCAATCACAAAAAAACAACTAAGCCCAAAATGCTCATCAGGTAAATAAGAGCTTTTAAAAAAAAAAAAAAAATTAAAAAAAAAAATAGAGGAAGAGTTATTTCTTTCTAGTAAGCTATATAAAAGCAGATCTCTTGGAATTCATTCCCAACATCTGGATTAGAAATAGCATCACTACTACATCCTAATAAAAATGCCCACCAAGATAAGTGGTTTCTGCAAAGCTGTGAGCAACCACTATCACCCAGCAATACTCACTGTATTCCACTCTTTTTCTCTTCTTCTTATCTTTCTGCTTCACATCGTCTTCTTCCCCATCACCCTCTTCTTCCACATCTTCATCCTCTTGCTGTTCTTCTTGTGTTCCATAGAGCACCAAATTTCCACGCACAGCCTTTTTCATTATTTTCTTATGTTTTGATCCTCCCTTCACCAGCAACACTTTTCTCTTCAAGCAAGTACAACCAAACATACAGTCTGGCCTGCGGCAGTGGGTAGGCTGACGTTTCTCCAGTGCTAAACTGGCACATATGCAACCCAGTCGGCAGAAATCCTTATTGCAAGGAGGTGCTCGTCGTCTTATTATTTTGTGGATAGGCTTGTTTTTGAGAGAAGCCTAAGAAAAGTTTTAAAGAAGTACACACTTCAAATTTTAGTATGAGGAAATATTAGTAAGATTACGTCAAGCATATGCAGAATTGCTATTCAAAGTTCATTGAGAATAACCCCTCCAAGTATATGAAAATGTCATCTATACTGAAAAACAAAACCAACCAACAAACCCAAACAAAAAATCCCAAAACATACTACAACCAAAAAAACCAAACCAAAACAAAAACAAACAAAAACAAACCACACACCACAAACAAAAGAAAAATAAACAAACCCACAAGAGAACAGAGGAGAGCTTGCATTTAAAGTCTTTGAAGAGACAATCTGGATAGCTAAACCATCATCGTAGTAAGTAAAGATGTGAAAAAAAGCAAAAGAGGTTATCATGTGACAACCAAGTTACATGACAGGAATTTATTTCTTACAGTTAATTCAACCAAAAAAACTTAAGGAAATCCAGTTACCAAATAGCAATTATTTGGTATTAACTGAATTTATAATGGTGAGAATTTGAAATAACACAAATTATTAATGATTTGTATCGACACACTGTTAGCATGATTAAGTTTTTTTCACATACTATGAAGTCAGGACCTTTCAACTTTTACTGCAAAAGCTACACCATGCACCACAAAGGAATATCATGTTTTGTCACACTCCTTAGCAGCTTCAGTCTTATTTCATGCATCTGTATGCAACAGCAGCAAGTGGACAGATCTGAAAATGCAACAGTACAGAAAGGAAATGAACTATTACAGATGTACCTGAGCTGTCAGCAGGGTTGCCAGAGAGATGTCTGCTCGTTCTTCTGTAATATAGGTCCGTGGTTTGCCATCCCACAAAGCACAGTCTTCCAAGTCCATTAGCTTCACTTGAGATTTAGACAGACCTGGTGGACGAGCTCCTTGTTGCTGTTGTGTTCCTTGGCGCAAGCTAATCTGTTTTGGAAGTACGTTTTCATCCAGAGCTGGCACCACAAAACTATCTGCTTGGTTAGTCAAGCTGCTATTTGAGACAGACTTAGCAGCCTTCTCTCCTGATGCTGAAGAGCTCTGTTTCTGCCTGCCAGAAAAAGGTGAAGGCAGTATAGGCTTGTAAGATGACTTTACTCTACTGTTTGTAGATGTCTGTCTGGTTTGAGTCTTTGTCTTCCTAGAGGTAGTTGATAGAGCAACAGGCTTGAACGTGTAAGAAGTTGAGGGAATTATTGTAGACTGCTTCTTTAAAACACTGTCAAGTGTTCGCACATAGCTAGTGCTCTTAGTGGGAAGCTGATATACCACGGGAGAAGTGGGAGTGCTAGAAGAGAATCCCATACTTGTTTCCATCAATTTTCCTTCATTTTCCAGGTACTCATCCAGCTTGTCACTACAGAATGCTGAGCGATTCTTCAAGGAACCTTCTGAACTGCCACCTACATAAATAAAGAACATTTTAACTAGCTCCTGGAAAAACATATTAACAAATCTTACAATAATTAAACAATATAGAAGAGGTAAGTACCTCAAAAAATATATACAATTCTTTTAGAAGAGTACAATGCAGGCATGCCATATACAATCCACTCTGAATCACAACCAGCTGTCTGAAAGCCTGTTTTTGTGGAGATTTTACACGGGTATTTGTTCACAAAACCAGTAAGCCTTCAAGAGGCAGTGCTTCTATGCAATTTACTTTGTCCTGAACATCTAGCATACCTGGTACACTACAAAACATCTGAAATACCCCAACACAACATTGTATGAAAGTGCAGAAGATACAATATAAATATTTAATCTAAATCTAAAGGAAAAATTGGCTAATTGCCCAATATCCATTTCTCTCCGAGGCAGGGCAAAGTAGTCAAATATGTAAGGAATATCTACTCTAACTGGAGTTAAAAATACACGGATGTAACTGAAAATTACTCTGGTTCATTAGGGTCCCTGTGGCAACAGAATTCTAGAATTACCACATTTGCAAGTAAACTCAAAACTGATGAGCAAAAACAAAACTATTACAGCTTTGATCTTCACTCAAGCATTCTGTATAAAACAGAGTACATGTAATATTTTTATCTTACTCAGAGTAAGTTTCTCCCTTCCCTTATAAAACCTCCATTCTGACCATAGAGGGACTAACAAAAACGTATTAGTCATGACAATTTCAATATAAAAAATAGCCTCTCATTAACACTCAGAATTACCAAATTGCAAGATCTATGGGAGGTCAAGAAAAAAGGCCTTGTTTTGAAAATATGTACACTGATTCTTTTTTTTTTTTTACCTTCATTTCTAGAAGCACCATGAAGCTTCCCTCGCCAGCCTTTGATTTTTGTGAAATCATTTGTCTTTCCTGTCCTGGAAACAAAAGGAAATCCAGTATCTGGAAAAGAAGAAAGTTACCCTCATTTATGAGCCAAGCTTGATTTTATCCATGTCCTAGCAAACTCCACTTACTCATTTTCAGGGATTGATTAACAGCAATAAAATTCTGAATAAAGAAACTTGATTTTTACTATGCCTTTTTTTTTTTTGTTAAAATCAGCTAGTTCGGTAGGTTAAAAGGGAACAGGAGGTTTTGAGCTGATACTACAGCACTACACTCTCAGCAAGGAAAGTCAATGATTTTTATAAGACCTGTGGAAACTTCACTTAATGTTTGCTGTCTGCCAACTTCAGCTGGGTATCAGTCAGGGGTAGAGACAGGGAAAAATCACAAAAGCCTAACAGCTATATCTTCGTCAAGTCAGCTCTGAGAGCTAAGTTGGATGCAGAAATTAGTACTAACAGAGATCTGTGTGGCTGGTTTACATATTACTAGGCTAAAAATAATTGCATTTGACACTGAGCTGAGGTCTTCTGAATTGAATCTGCCTCTTCTTCAATGTGAACAAAGCTGAGACACAACATCTGCCTCTTTAGCAGCCCCCAAAAGCAGCAAGTTAAGAAAAACACAGCAATCAGAATACTAAAGTAAGAGAGTTAAGTAATAGAAAAATAAGGACCCCTGTACTTTGTTCAACTAGTTCATTATTAAAAACAGTATCTACCTACAGTATTAGTATCATAGTCACAGTATAACATGAAATGCACTGGTTCGAATACCAAGTAAGCTTTAAGAAGCAAAGTCAGTCAGCACTTTTGTAATTAATTATCATGAAGTTGCAGGTTAGTTCCTGAGTGGAGCCTCAAGCTCTTCTGGGAAGTTCTGATACGTCTGTGAAAGACAGCTTTTTTTGGTTTGCATGTGAGCAACATCAGAGAAATTTAGATTGCTTAGCTTTTTTCTAAGCAACTTGTTAGTGGGTGTTTACATTTAGAAAATCCAGTTCCACTAGACAAAACATGCCAGTATAAAATAAACTAGACAGATAATATTATTGAATCACAACCATCACTAAAAGGGAAGATTGAAAGTTTGTACAGAATTACTCAGGACTCCTTGGCCAATCATTGCATAAACATCTGAGGAAGTTCTCACATTTTTATCATTTTAATACACCTTTAACCTCTCTAAGATATCAAGTTTAACTAAACTGGGCATTCTCTCCTTCTGATCAAAAAGGTAATACTTGAGATTTCAGCTAATTCATATTCTACCCACCTGGAGAGTTGGGATTGGTTCCTGGATAGCTCCACAAAGAGTAATTTGAGTAGGAAAGAGGAAGCTGCACACCCAAGTACTTCAAGTCAATGCTCATAGTTGGGTCAACAGAGTTCAACTTCAGTCCCACTACAAAAGAGGCAAGTATCAATAAATGTCTCAACGCAGCAAGATGTTAGGGAAAAAGTCAAGATATTTACTAAAAAAATAAACCATTAATATATATACACAGGCATTTCTAGAATTCAATCACCATTTTAAGTGACCTGAACACAAGAGCATTAGGGATTTCAACCGTTACACTGGATTTGCAGCAGGTATGAACTGGAGAGTGTTTTAGGGATTGAGAAATCGAGGGGGGGAACCCAACTTTTCATAGTTTCTGCATTACTACTGAAGTTTCCATAAATTTTTAATTAACCAAAATGCCAGTGTTCTAATAGTTCCCACAATAAAAGGGGGGTTTTGTGGTTTGTTTTTTTTTTTTTTTTTTGAAGGTTAGCACTATTCACATCCTTAAAGGCTAGAGTTAATACCTGAACCCAATTCAGCTGACTATGACATTTCATATCACTATATAAATTATCAATCCTATATAAAATATCAGTCAAGTTGGTTTCAGACAGCTCTCTCAGGACTAGTTCATCAAATGATCCAGATCTAAACGGGATTCCTCCCCCGCCCCGGCTTAGCACTTGGCAATAAAACACTCAAAAAATGGGTTTAAAGAAACTAAACAAATGCTTAACTGCCTGTAACATCTTCCTTCATCAACTCCCCCAAAATACTCAAACTGAAAGACTTCACTTGGTGACAAAAGCTATCCTTATCCATGGCAAAACAAATACAGACACAGAAATGCTGAGAGAAAACAGAAGCCAGTAAATCTGACCTAGTAGCTTTTTCAGAAAACATTGTTACACTCAATTCAAGAAATAACTCTTGTCAATCAATCTCAGTTCACACTCTGGAGTTAAAAACATCTATTTTGGTTTTCAGCCATAGACACCTACAAATGTTGCTCCTGTTGAAAAGTCTGAAATTTATATATTAAATATGTGAGTTTTGAAATGGAAAGTGTACAACTTGACAAGGCACAGGACCCATAAAGTAGTATTTGCATACACAGTAGAACCCTGGTGTTGGTGGTAAATGTTTATGAACATAAGTGGCAACAGGGTAACCTGATTACTGGCAGCCTGAAAACAATGAACATGTAACAAATCTCAGAGACAGTTGTTTAAGCAGATCCTGTTATTAAAGACAGTCTAGTGAGATGTAGTTTTCAAATCTACATAGGGAAAATGAGCAGCAAACAAGTCAATGTAGCATTTTATATAAAAACACATCCACTGCAAAATGTCATGGTGCCATCCACTTATTACAAACTCCATTTAAAATAAAATGGAAAGAGTACACAGTTTATTTTCCTTGCCATTCCATTTGAATTATTGTCATCTTCAAAAACAAGCCTAGCATTGTTTAATACACAAACAAAAGATAAGAGCATCACCCATACACAGAATTTATTAGTTCAGTTTAAGAATAAGAAGTAAAAAATACCCATGCAAAAAACACAAGGATGACTCCAACAAGTGCAACATAGAGTGAATGCAGACAGCCAAAAGAGAACAAATTGTAATGGTATTATGTTAGTACAGATATCACCATACCTGACAGGTGAACAATCACTTTTATTAATTTCTATCATCTCCAGAGTGTTGTTAAATCTCAGTTGCTGTACTCAAATAGTAGCAAATAAAAAAAAAAGATTAAGAATTGTCTTCTTCCCATCAGATGCGGCTGCTAAATCTGAAGCACCATTCATGACAACAGTGCCTCCAGGATCTAGACAGTCTCAATCACTTAACTTCAGAAATGAGCAGTAATTGTGGGCTTCAGGTACAGCTCCAACACATCATCAATCTCAGAAAGAAACTGAACCTTCTCATTGTACGAAGTCAAAACTAGAGTTAACATCAAAACCGCTATGTCCATTTCCTACGCCTCAGTGAGGACAAGAAAGCCAGGAGGAGTCTACAAAATGACTGAAAGCACATTTAGAGACATGCATTTCACATCTGCCATGCAGAAAGGAGACATGATGTCCCTTCACCTGTTGTGTAGCCGATAAACAAGGAGGTATTAGTCATGATCTGTGGCCAATAAATTTTAGAGAACAAGTATCAGAATCAAGAATTTTAATGGGGCTGCACTAAGCTCCAGGATCCTACTCAGAATTAAAAATTCATTGCTGAATTACAATTTCACCATTTAACAGGCTTGTCAGACTATCACCCAACACTGGAAATGACAGCCACAAGCATTCAAGAAAGCCAAAATTCTTCAGATCTCATTCTCCTAGCCTGACGCTCGACTTTTCTTGTTTATTTTGTAGTACCTGTGAACTGCAACACCTTTCAGAAAGTACCACACAATTCATCATCACACATTTAGAAGCTGGAAGAAAAGTATGTGGTTTTTACACATTCCCAATTGCAGGATCATCTCATGAGTAAAACAGCGCTCACTAGTGTTGTGGTTGCCAACATACCATAACTTCTTATACTTCTCTTGGGTAAAGATAACATCTAGGAAGCCCACAATATAATCCTAAAAATCCTGAACATTGCTGTAACATTTGTTTGGTGGTGTGTCTAGTACTGCCAGCAGCTGACCATAAATGGGATTTTACCTGCGTTTTTGAAATACAACAACAGAGACCTGTGAAGGCAGGTTTGGCCAGTGAGGTCATCAGAAAATAGGGCCCCTTACTTCTGAAATCATGGGAGGGGAAAACTGCATTTTGATGACACATGACACAACTGTCACCACTGATGCTATACCACTGAGGTACAACCTGACTGGAGAGGGGTTAACTTGTTTCATTCCCACTGCATCCAGCACAGAGCTCTTAAGAGCTTACTCTCTACTGGTCTTCTTACAAATGCTTTGCAAAGGTAGAAGATAGAATGTGAGCTCAACACTAGCAAGACAAAAAAAACCATCTCTTTTAATGACTGCAAAAAATGGTAGGCTAGTTCTCATCATACGTTGTGCATAAACCATGCCAGTTAATCCAAGGTTCTTCCTCTGTGAGGATCCAAAATAACTTGTATCAGAGCCAAGATCAGTATTATTTGGAGTCTCAGTCCCTACAGCATTACAGTTACAAGTTTGTAAAATTCAGGGCCAGATCCTCAAGAGCATGAGGTACAACATTTCCATTCAGATTAACTTAGTCATCTGCTCTGATGCCCATGTTAATGCCATCAGTCTTTGGACTGGAGACTTTCAACATCATCAGAGAAGAGCACATTGTTCTGCTGTGCTGATCCTTGACTTTCTTCCATCTGACCTCACATTAATATTACATATAAATAAAAGATAAGCTAAAAGTAGCTTCGCTCTCTCACATGGCTAGTGAACCTGGATCTACAGTGATTCAAAGAAACAGACTCAAACATGGCAAATGTACTCTTAGTTAAGTGCTTCTGAATCTCTAGCTCCTCTACTACCAGAAAACAGTTCTTTTCTATGGAGAAGTAAAATCATCCTCATCTGCTCTCTACAAGAATTAGTTCATTACAGAAAAGGTATTGCCTGAAGGCTGAGCACCTTCTGCAGGAGGCTTATAATGACGTGCAGCCGCTTGCTCTGCAGTTGCAGATTCAGGATTCATCTTTTGCCTCCTCCACCCTGTCTATCTTGCAAAACGAATGTGTTAAAATAAAAACATCTTTATTGGCCTGCTTGAAACTACTTTTAAAGCCTCTAAGAAGGAAAAAAATGGGTCAGACACCACAGATTCTCTCATTGCCGAAAGCGGCGAGAGATAAACTTGACAGCTTCACGCACATTCCTTTCACACTCTCCTGCTTGTACATACAAACTTGCATGCCTTCTTGCATTTGAGAAAAAAATAACCAAAATCAGACACCATCTGTATTGGGCATACACAGTATGACATCCAGTAAGAAATTATCAACTCAGTGTGATTAAGTATAATTTACAACCAGGTGCAATTGCCTGCTTACCTTCCTGAAGGCTAGGATGTATTACTTGTTTATGCCTCAAGGTCTTCAGCTCTTCCATCAATTCCTTTTCCAGTACTTGTATTCTTGCTTGACAGTCTACTCAAAAGAATAAAAAAGGCATAACACAAAAACCATTTACTATACAAATACTGACTTTGATGATTAGTTTTCCTGTGTATCTTTACAAATTCCCTTATCGCAGGGAATGTCCAATTACAAAAATACTAAAATATACCTGGATCATTTGTTGTCAACAAGGGAGCATGAAGATTCTGTGGCTCTTCTCCTCCAGCTCTATCCACAGTGTGAATGTCAAGAGCTTCCTAGTTACATAGAAAGCCTTCATTAGGTGTAAGATACTTTAAAACACTGACTTCTATCCCACTATTTCCCCCCCAGGTTGCTAAAAAGTAAGAAAATGTTACGATTAACATAGGGACAAGATATGAACAGATTTGGAAAGAGACCATAAAACTCAAAAACTCCATTTGAAAGAAAATATTACCTTTAGTGGTTAAGCACAAAGGGCTTAAAACGGGGACATAAAAGATTTTGAATTTTAGTCAAAACAGTAAGGTTTTACCTTTGATGCAAAGGACACAAAGAGGACTCCATCAACATCTTCAAGGTCTGGCTTGACATCTGGAAGGATACTTCCAGACCCCAGAGAGGTGCTCTTGCTCGTTATTACAGTTTTCCCTACGCCTTTAGGTGGTCGACCAGCCTTGGAAATTTTCAGTTTCCGTGGCCTTCCTCTTTTAGTTGTAACTGATGACTGGGTGTTTTGATGGCTACCAGAGCCTCTGAGGGACACAGGATTCTTCAGTATGCCAGGCCTTTTTCTTCCAGAGATTTCTTTAGCTGAAAAGTGACAACTTACTGAGCCCCTGAGATTAAAATTAGGTGATTTAGATAGAGCCCACTGGGTCTCTCTGATTGAAGAGTATTTCTGTGACATTTTACTCACAGAAGATTGTTTTTTCATAACTAACTCCTCAGTTACAGTGGCTGTGCCTGAGCAAGAGTCTTTGTGATTTTCAAAACACCCAGGCAAGGAATCCAGTATTGCACTCAAAGGGGACTTATCCTTCTTGCCAGAGAACATGGTCTGTGGCAGCTCAGATATCTTCACTGTGCTCTTTGTGACTGCACAAGGTTCCAAATAGACCACAGGCATCTTCCCACTATCCAGTTTTAACATTTTTGCTCTGGCAACACCTGAAGGACTGGTTAGCACACGCTTTCTAGACTTGAATTCTCCATCAATTCCATCGGTTTCATTGCGTCTCATCAAGTGTTTTTGTAGGACAGGATCCTCATCATCAGTGTTGGAGTACTCGTCAGTTTCTTCATCGGTGTCTTCCTGTTTCACATTTATTCCTTGTGTGCAAATATTTGACTCGTAGTCATAGTCATCTGCTGGTTCCTCTTTAACGACAACATTAAATTGTCCATTTGGGTCCAATGGCGATGCCACGTGGGAACTGCTTTCGTAACTGCTGGCAATGGGACTGGGGTGGGAGGGAGGGGACAAAACCAAAACACAACACAAGATCTTTATCAAATCTCTTCCTTTACCAAAAGTCCATCATCTCCTGTAATACGTGGTTACATATTGTAAAGAAAATAAAAAGCAAACAAACAAAAAACCCTTCCGAGATGCTCCAAGACACAAGTCTGATAAATAAGCTGTCATTTACAAGCTTACATTTTTAGAAGTGCTCAGAAAAATACAATTGCCACCATTGAAAACAATCCAACTTCTTATCTGAAAGCAGCAACACCATTTCCTTCCCTAGTAATATCAGGGTGACGTCTGCACTTTTTCCTATTTGAGATTCAGCTTGAATTTATACTAAGCTATTGTGTTTTAAATGCTCAGAACTCGCCTTAGTTTGCTGTTTAATTTATCAGGTCATCACATTAAAGCTTGTGCTTGCAAATAAGAAGCCAAGTGAGCACTTAATGCACTTCAGTTTACGTAACTTAACTAAAACTTTACCTAATTCATCCTGAATTGCTAAATTAAATTGTTGTTTGAACACTTATACAATGTTAATATCCCATGGAATTATGCTTCATCTTTCACCAAGTCTGAGTATCAACTTAACCATGTATTAGATACTGAAAACTAACAGTGAACATCAGCGATGGGCTCCTTTGAGGAACATACACAGTCAAAAAATTGCAGTTAGTAGTTTTGTTAAGCACATCAGACTCTGGTTCTTCACCATAAGAGGCAACAGCTAAGATGAAACCAAAACCATAAATCCACAATGAACCTCAGAAAATAAGTTGGAACTTATTTACTAAGCATAATGTATCAATAATCCCTTTATATAGATGACACTAAATATAAATTTTAATTGTTAAATTAGTATTCTAATTGTCAACTTTGTTATTGATATGTTATTTAAAATAACGGTATTTGTTAATTTAGTTAATGATAATATTTCAAATGTTGTAACAGCATAACTATAGTAACAACACATTATGTATAAATGGAATATTGCTTTTTATATTGTGAATGTGTGTGTATTTTATCATCCACCCCACCACCTCCCTGCCCCCCACTTTAAAGAATGACTATGTTCAGTTGAACCCCCAGCTGGGATTGAGGGAGAAGATGTGGAAGAAGAGGCTGCTTCTGCCTCGTGTGTCCCAACTTTTCTCCCTTAAGTACGTCCTGAGTCTACACAAGAGCCACAATATGGACCTGGAAGCTTCCACCTCATGAAGAAAGAGTGCAGTGTTAAAACAGGGAGCAGACAGGGAAGACAGGGACTTAAGTATTTATATATAAAATTACTATGTTAACCAGAACCAAGCTTGAAGCAAAAACCTGCTTTGTGAGAATAGCAGGCAGCAGGACAGTGGCATATCAGTCCTGTTTACAGTCTTGTCTGGCCAATGACTTTTCTATTAGCTTCTAGCCTTCATTTAATTACGAATATAAAATGTGAGATTAAAAAGTCTTTCTTCTTCAGTGAGTTTACAGTGAAAAAAATTCTAAGACAACCCACTTATACGTCATGGGCAACCCAAAATCCCGTCACACTACCGCTGGAGCTTGATCAGTAGAGCAGGCCCACAATTAAAGTGAATGCTATTAAGAAGATCTGAGTCATCTGCTCCTCCTTTGTTAAAACCCTCTAAAATAAAGAGAAAAAAACCCTATAAATTTGGTGGCCAGGAATAAAATTCTCATTCGAGTTCTACTGTTTCCAGTTGGAAGTCAAATAAAGCCTGGACTTCTCTTGCCATTTTCCTTTATCTGTTGCAAGATGTACACTCAAGCTAAGGATTATCTTTCTATTAGGGATCTGGACAGTATTCAAAACAAAGGAGCCCTTCTGTAAAAATTAAATTGCTAGACACAAATGTTACTTTATTCTGCACATTGCAACCATTAGCCAGATGCTAGTAAGAATGAGGTATCACATATATGCCTAGGTATAAGAAGGTCAACTATTTGCACAAAATGCTGAGCCACAGTTTTCTAGATTTTTAAACGCACATGCAATTACCAACTTTTGAAACAGAACAAAAAAAATTGCTTTTTAGCACTTAAGTCGTTTGGCCCTTGGTTTGTGGAGTTAAGTGTAACGTGTGCAGTCACAGAAACTTCTCTTCCTGTATTCTATGGGAAGATGAATCACACGAGCCTGTCCTCTCAAAACACTTTCACCATTTTAGCATCATCATTAACCCTCATTAAGCTGCGGGTTTTAACTAGCTCTTTCTTTGATACGGAACAATGCTCATATTTAAGCAAACTTCTTTATACCCTGAGTAATGTATTTGGTACCCTCACAATAAAACATTAAAAGCAAAGAAATTGCCTGCTTCCATTCTGCCAAACTAAAAATCAGAAAACCATTTAGCTGTTCATTTATTGAAAGTATAGAGATATAGGGATTTTATTTGGGGGGGGGGGGGTTATATAATTTTAATATATACTTAAGAACTAGTTTGTGGTTCCTTCCATGGCCCCAACATTTGAGTGGTTCCAGGCATAAGCGTTCCTAAAGAAGTGTCCACAACTCAAATTAAACATTTATTTCCTTTAGAATACACCTGATGACACTAAACATAGTACCAGGCCACAGAAAGGAAACCATACTACCTTGTATAAAGAAAATAATCCTTTATTTCCAAAGTGTGCTAACATCTCAAGATTAAAATTATTTTCAGGTATACACAACCTTTTACATAGTTCCATTCTCAGAAAAATTGAGCATTGGTGGGAAATATCATACACTGCATCACCAAGAGTTCCCCTTCCTTTAGTGAGCATTATCTGAGAATCAGCAGCTCCCAGCTTCTGACTCTCAGACAAACCTAAGCTCAGCAGACACTACTACCCTGCATAAAAGCAAGACAGTGCCTATCAACTGCTAGTAATAGCTTGCCTAGGACAGAAAAAAAATTAAGAAATTGTCCAGTCATCATTAATGTGTCTAGTTTCATAAAGAAAAATGCCACTTGCTCAACACTTTCCTTGAAAGGCTGACATATTAATGAACAGATCTCATCTGCATGAAAACACTGAACAGATCTATAAGAAAAAGAACTTATGTTCTGAAAAACTCCAGCACATAAAACGGTTTTGCCATTCCTTGGATGAGATTAATTTTTTCTTCTTCCAATAAAGAATTCTATTTTTTCACACAGTTTTCAAAAGCATAAAATTTAAAAGCTTGACAATGCTTTAGGGTAGTTTTAAGGCTGTGGTAACAATTATTCTTCAAATGACAGATGCTTTCAAGTCCAGAAGAGAGAAAAACCCTTTACAGTCTTTCCCTGTCTGTGCAGCTTTTAGCACATTTCAGAGACAGTCTGTCTTGGAGGTGAAACCAGGGAAGGCATCTAACGAGCTCTGGACCAAAAGAAATTAAGCCTGCCAGTTTGCCCGCCTCATCTGTTTAAGTAAGATCCTTCAGTCCTTAATAATTTTTATTCCTTGGTAAAGAAGGAAACCAAAAAGCCCCAAGCTGTCCAGCTTAAACAGTTCTCCAAGTAATCTGCTTCAGCAATTTTTTCAAATCATAAAATTTTGTTAAAAATTTTTCAAGATAAAACTTTTTCAAGAGCAGATGATCCCAAGGAGGAATGAATAAATAAATAAATAATAAAATAACTTTGAAGACAAAATAAACCTTTCAGTAAACATTTTCAGATTTTTACTCAATCATTTTTCCATGCTGTATTCTCAGGACTAAAAAAGTCCCATCCTCTCTGAAATCAGTGTACTTTCAGTCTTCAAGAAGGGTTTCTCTACAATTTACAACACTTTTGAAGACTTTAATAAGTCTAGAAGACATTCTTCTTCCCCATACACTGACACTGGAAAATACTACAGAAGAAAGGTTAAAGCACTCTAAGTCTCAAAACAATTCTAGTATTCCTAAGAATTATTATAACTAAACTCAAAGTCTCAAAGAATGGAGAACTCTGAAGTTTTTCAGTTACTCAAAAAGAAAATCTCTGTCCTCTCTAAGACACACAAAAGCAGTATAGTAATTCAGCCTTTGAAACAAACTGTATAATCATATGTCATAAATACAAACATTCTCCCTCCCCCCTCCAAGAACTGATGTCTAATTACACTATTAACAGCATTCTGACATCCTGCAGTTAAATAATTTCTTGCTGTCATGATCTACGTAAGGCTTCTTTCATCACTTAACTTTGGCAGATTAAGCCTGGCATTCACAGACATGAACAAACATGGCAGGAGGAAATTTTTTTTTTTTTTAATCACTTCAGGTTTGAAGTATTTCTAGCATCTCTTGACATGGATTAACTATTCACTAAATCTGCTCTATTCTATTGCTTAGATTTTGTAAACTACGTGAAAATGCAGTAAAATAATAGCTTTTGACAGACTTGCTTTACCAATACAAACACTTATGGGTTCACAGGTTCCATACTATAGGTAGGCTCTCAATATACACTAGATTGCTTTACTGATGTTTGTGTGATATGAATAGAATGGTTCAAAAAGTCAATGCTGGGTAAGTACATCGACATCAAATTACCAGAGTAAATTAAGGTCTGAACAGTGTAACAGTTATTCTAAAGTACTTCCCTAGGTGCAGGTTTTTACCTCATAGCAAACATGAGACAACTGACTACCGAGAGGCAGGCTACCTCATACTACTTGGGGGAATAAAAGGATTCACGCAAACAGTTATTGACAAAACAGTGGCATGTCGCCAGTTACAACTGCCTTGTAGCAATCCCTACACATACCCAACCTAAGTACTGGTACACACCACAGAGCCTCACCCACCAACTAATGAAAATTGAAGAGCTAGACAGCAGGTCACTGTAGTAAATGACCCTAAAAAGAACAGCAATGCTTTAGTGACTGTCATGTGCTCTGTTTAAAACTCTGAAAAATTAGTCTTCTAAAATGCTAAAAGGGTTAAGAGAAATCCCTCAACACTTCTTTGCAAAGGGAGTTAACACAGGAAAAAATACTGAACTCTTAAGACTTCTCCAACATTATTAGTAAGTCCAGAGTAATAGATGTCTGTTTAAGCAAATAAAAGCTTTTAATAATACTAAGTGGTCTGCCATTTCAGGTCAGGCAACCTTCAGCTGCAAACCTGTATATGGAGTATCCTGTTATTGACGGGTTTACCGAACGCCCCACTCAAGCAGTATTTGTGCTAAAAACACAATGTTAACCCACCTTTCAGAGACTTCTTGTTTTAGCTTTGGCATATCACCCGAAGACAAGTCAGTGTCCAGGAAACCCAGGAAGTCCCTTTCTGTATTAAAGGACCCTTTGTCCAGATCAATGTCTGATGGGTTTCGACCACTGTATGAAGAATCTAAACTTCTATGATGTAAATCTAATGCATCAACTTCAGCAGGGCGACCACAACTAGCAGCACTAAAAACATCACCTCTTTCCAATCCTGAGCTACAGCAGTGTTGTTTCACATCACGCTGAGGTCGACTATTCAACCCATCATCTCTGAATCCTTTAGCAAAAGGATTGTAATCTATTTTCAGCTGGGTAATCTGGATGTTCTGGTAGGCTGTAACTGCGAAGAACTCTGTCTGTGGAAATGTAAACGTATGGACATCAGGACCATTGAGCTGAATGACTTCCGTGGCTTTGTCTGCAGGCACCAAGTGAAGCCGTGGCAGATAACGGTGCATAGAATGCAAGATTATATGACCCTCCTGGTCCAGGGTATTGTTGGTAAGCTTGAGTTTGTAGAAGGATACTGGCTGATGCATCCAGTACTGGCCAGTGGAAGGGGATTCTGGATGAATAAATACTCGTCCGAGAACATGTGGTTCTGCCTTCCCACTGGGCTCCCACCAACGGCCGTTCCATTTGTATCGGAAATTGTCCACGGGGGATATGTCCATGACTAGGATGTACCTCTGACATGCATCCAGACCTGTAATCCAGTATCGGCAGTATGGAAACATTCGTCTCCCCTGCTTCGTCAGAACCATCTCGGTGTTGCGATGGTAGAACTCGTTCCACATACTGTTGTTATCCAGGGTGACGGTAATGCCCCCCGAGACACAGTCAGCTGGGAGGCAGGTCCTGGCTTTGGATTCTATCTGAGTTGATACGCTGCTGGCAAGAGCACATGCATCACGATTTGCTACGAGGATTCCTTGGTCAGCTTTACCATTTCCCTGCTGCTGCTTCAAGATGACAAAAAAAGCAGGTGCTGCACCAGACACAGTCCCACCATCCCGGCTACCCAAGACAATCTGCTGGTTCTCCATGATGAGCACCCTTGCAAGCTCTCAAATCAAATGCAAATTCTACTCAGTTCTGATAATCTTCTGTGTGTGTTCACCATTCTGGAGAAAAAAAAAAAAAAAAAAGGAAAACTCTGTTAAGATTATGCAAATACAGTCTAAGAAAATAATTAAGTCTCATGAGAAATCCTTTTTGTAACAGTTCTCCTCATTAAAAACTTAGAAGATAGTAAGTACCATAAAATTGAGTGCAATTAGTATACATCAGATCAGTGTTGCCTGTATGTATATAATTTAGGCCTTATAGACATGGGGGCTATGACACCTTTAAACTGCATTTTCGTATAATGCTTTGCGACAACAGACTCCTTGCTTTGCTTGGTATTTCAAAGTGCTCTTTCGTTCTGATATTGCCTCAATGCTTCAAATCATTTGCTTAACAAACACTGCTTGGCAAAACGTGCAGAAGAGCAAACAATGCATCTCTGACACAATGGCAGAAGTCATTTGCTCTTGACAGAGAGTTCCCAGAGGTCCAGAATTTCTAAAAAATTAAAAGGGGAAAAGAAATTAGAAAGAAAGAAAAAAGTTAAAAAAACACATTCCCCATATTTCTTTATTGAAAAATACTGTTTAAGTGGTTGGGATTTTTGCCATTCCCCCAAACACCAAGAACTTCTAAATGTCTGTTGAAGGCAGTGATAAACAATAGAACAGAAAAAAAAAAAAAACAAAAAACAACCCACCAGTTCAAATGGATAAGCTTTGGGAGAAAATAGACAAACTCACCCCCCCAAAAGGCTATGCAGCTAAGATTAAATGGGTGAATGTGAATCATCAGGCAACCTTAACTACTTTTATCATCTAAAACATGGAAATAATTTAAATTGAATAAGAAAATATTTATCCTGTTATGATTACCCTAATCACTGCTTAGGGAAATAAAAAAAGTTACCTTTATCTGCATATACATCACTCCAATTTGTGTGCACACCTCACAGCTTAAGCATTATGTCAACACTTAACAGAGTATTATAAACATCTTCATTTTTCAAACAGTCTATATATTTCTCAAACTGATAATTTAAAATGAGTGCTTCTGGTAACTCACAAGAATGTCATTCCCACATTCAGATGCTTGTATTTTGATCCTTATTATATACAGAATGAAACACTGACAAAAATGATTGAATCTTGTATCAAATGTCTAGTTGGTGCAAACCAAAGACAGGAGTGAATCACCATCACTAGAGGCAGCTCCTCAAAAACAGTATTTCTTTCCAGAGAATGAACCCAAACTCTCAAGTTTTACATGAGCTAGGCACTGAATAAGACATACTAATTTTGTCAGGACTGGGTTACTGTAGGAGGAAACACTCCTCTGTGCAAACCAGCTGCCACATGCATGTGGGAAATGACCTCAAAGCTCAGGAGGCAGGCAATTTATACTCCATGACAAATGTTCCTGACACCTAGGAAATACGAGACCTACTTCCATCCTTTAAATTTTGCACTTTAAAACTTCATGTAAAAGCTAAATTGAAAAAAAAAAAAACCCAAACAGTCAACAACACAACAAAAACACCCTGTTCTCCGCAGGTTTTGAATTCTGTCAAGTTACAAGATCTGGTTTTCAGTTTTACTTTGAGGAGGAAACACTTCTCCCACAATCACCCAGAACTACTTAATAGTCTAGAACACAAAATAAAGTAGCAGTTAAAAATCAGCTTCATATTCTCTATTTCAAGAATGCTGCCCTGCCTTTTCAATAGAGCACACCTTAAGTCTCAGCAACACAAAAAGCTATCCCCCAAAAGAGCTTTTTCAAATGCATCTAAACCACAATATAAATATCTTTTAAAAATCAGATACATGGAGTAGGGAGAAAGAAATCACATCCTAAGTTGTGACTTTACACTAACTTTCCCTTTTTATATACACGTAGAGCATGTTTACATGTCCACTGAACATACAATCATAAAGTGAGTTCACATCAGTGCCATGCAATAGCATCAACACCATTAGCTCATGAAGGAAAACACTATCAAAACAATTTCAAATCTGGTTTAAGACACGCAGAAACCCCGTAACTTTAAATGTACTTGAGGTAGAAATTACACACACAGAATTAACTTCAAAAATGCTCAACCACCATGCATTCAGCAAAAATTCTACGCAAAGAGCCACTGAGTCGGTTTGTTTTCCAACACTTTAAGTTCTTACATTGCACTGTTGTAGTTACTTCTACTATAAGCACTGCTCACAGTATCAAGTCAGTCTAAGATGTGCATGGTTACAAAGCGATTATGTGCAATTACAGTAGCCAAAAGCTACATTATTTCAGCACTACCATGGCCTATTACGAGAACAATCTCACACGTTTTATTACCCTTGGTTATACACACAAGCCCAGCTTACTATAGCACAGGGTTTCTAATCCACTATTTCAAGGAAAACGTGCACATTTGAGGAAGCTGAAGCTCGAATCAGCTTCAGGTATTTTTCACTCCTCTACTTATATGCAGACCTTATGTTTGAGAAGCAACATCTAACTAGACAGCAGTGGCCACGACCACTCAAAGTTGCCCTAATATCTGTTAAAAGCAAGGAGAGAATCAGATGTGGGGAAAAAACAGTTTAAAAACGGAAACAAAACAGAAAGAAAAAAATCCCCCAACCGGCCCCCCCCAAGCTGCAAACAAGACCCCATTTACATACACAACGCTCGCGGCACGGAGTTCTGCCCGGTTTCTCGTGCAGAAGGGCAAGCACAGTTAGGCGCGGCGAGCCGATGACGACATCCCGCTGCCCGCGTGAGAAAAGCCGTCACGCAGCGGAGGTGAGCTGCGGCGCGCGAGACCCACGGCACGGCAGAGCCCGCCAACCGCCGCCGCCGCGTTGCCGACGGGAGCCTCGCGCCGGGTCCAATAGCAGCGAACGCGGAACGCGCGGCGCTGCCGTTCAACTCCGCGGCTGCTGTGCCGCCCGCCCGGGCACCCGAAGAGGCGGCCCCAGCCCAGCGGGCTGCGCCCGATGAGGCG
>JAAGNO010027842.1:0-14794 GCA_033439905.1 Ceryle rudis
AGCACCACTCAGCTTGGTGTCATTCATGAACTTGCTGATGGTGCACTCGATCCCGCTGTCTATATCATTGATAAAAACGTTAAACAAGACAGGCCCCTGAGGGACACCACTTGTCACCGCTCTCCATCTGGACTTTGAGTCACTGACCACTACCCTATGTTTGATGTAGGGATCCTCATGATGTAAGGCTTCTGAAGAATGGTTTAGCCAAATGTTGTCTGTATACATCATTCCTGCTCTTTCCCACCCTGTATATAGTCCTAGAAAATTGCTTTACTTTTGAGGGGAAATAAAAATATAAATCACTTGATGGTCCATCTTCACCACAGTAACTTGGAAAGAGAGGAGTTTTACATGAGGAAAAAAAAAATCTTCCTTTTGGGAAAGTGTTTTGTTTAGGACCTTGGCCACATAAGCAAAAAGTGAATGATATATAGTTGTACTCATTGCATATAATTTATGGTTGTTTTTTTTTTTTTACTGAAGGTAATGGCAAAAACCACAACTACAGTCCAGCCATTTTCTGTTATGTCCTTTGGATTCCATAATTAGCTGAGATTGTTCCTGGAGTCAGTCCACACCATCACCATGATTATTCAAAGGGAAGAAAACTTCTCCTACCTCTGTAATTAAAGCCTCTTGGCCTTTCATGTTAAAGTCTATAGGAGAAAAGTTTTTAAAGTAATGAGACAGATACCTCTTCAGCAAAATGTGCACACACGTTTTTTGGACTCCATTTAGTTCTTGATACCTGAACATACTCAGGCAAGAGCCTTGCTGAATCATAACTGCAATGCCTTTAGACTTTGGTGGTTCATAATTATGGAGCTGAAAAGTGCAGTGCTCCCTGGCAAAACCTGAATACCTCCTAAGTGTAGAAAATCATGTGAAAATGCACAGGAAAGAGAACAGCAACTTTTTTTTTTTCTTTCTCCAATCTACTTCTATACCTCCAGTCTGCACTCCTATGTCTCTCTGGTCCTGCTGTGCTTATTGGAGGTTGCCTGGTCCAGCTGACTCAGTCTTCTAGGTTCAGAAGATCTTCTGTCAACCACTTTCACTTTTGAATTTTAATTAATCATTCAACACATCATCTCCTCTGCCATACTGCCCCCTTCTTAATTTCAGTGTCCTCGGTTGTCCTCTTTGATTTTATGATTCCTTCTTATTTCAGATCATCTTAGATCAGGAACAAAGCTTTTAAATGTCCTCTCTATCTATCTTAGTTCATATCATATCACAGCTTGCTTAGTAAGTGCACAGATAGGGACCCTTTTTACTTTTGTTATTGTTGACGGTTTTCACTTATGACTGTAAGCTGATATATCCTTAATCAGCTAGGTTATATTCAACTAACTATGCATGAGTTGAAAGGGAGAATTTATACATTTTGAGGATAAACAAACTATCTTTTTGTAGTGTAGAGGGAATTAAAACACAATGCATAATATTTATATGTCTATCATGTATAAAATTGCTCTGCTTCCAAAACACTAACCCTGCAACTTGTTAGAAAAATCCATCCAGTTATTCACCTACATCAATATTATACAATCAATAGATGACATAAAACATTATTATATTTTTCTCTTCCCTTTTTTCTTCTATTGTTAATAATGTTAAGAAGAAAAACTTGTTATGCAAGGTAAGCTATTCAGTAAGCTTGTTATAATTCATATGGAAAAGGAATATTGATTTTTAAAGGCTGAAATGAGAAGATATAAAGCATCCTTTTGTCAGAAAGGTTTCAGGGGCTAAATACTTCAACTGCATTCAGAAACAAATACTGCACATCTAAAAAGAGAAAAATCTTGATAACCAGACTTCAAGATCATGACACATTTATCTAAGTAATAAAACTTCTCTCGTGGAAATGACAGTGGGTAAAGAAAAGGAAATTTATAGCTAACAGAATGATTCACTGGAAGAAAATAATGGATGCAAGTTTCAGTAGAACTTTTTTTTTTCCCATTGAAAAATCAATGACCTATGGTGTATAGTAAATTAGTTAATTATGTAAGATGTCAAACCCCATAAATGATGTAAGATTTGATTTTACAAATCAGTTCTGCCTGTGAGAAGTTTTGCAATAGTAAGTACTAGTGATTAAAATGTCAGCATGAGGGACTGCTGCACACTCTGCCACTCTAATAACAGAATGTAATAATTACATGCTTGGAAAGTCCACATAATAACAAATACAAAGTTCAAATTATTTTAAAGAGTGGTTTTAAGTGAAAATTAAAAAGCAGCACTAAGGTACAGCAAGGTGGTCTCCCTATGTGGCCTTTTTTTTTCTTCAGAACATACTCTACAGCTGCCTTTGCAGCACATTTACCACCCTGCCAGTCAGAGGGCCCATGTTTGGGGACAGTGTCAGATTGTGCGTCTGGCTTTTGCAAAAATTGCACATATTCTGAACACGATGCATTTGCAATTTCTTAAAACACTCTCCTATTCTCAGTTATTTGCATTCTTCACTTCCCAGCCAGCCAAATCCCAACAGGACTTGACAGTTTCAGTGACAGCAGTTTCCTCTCACTTTTTAGAGCATAACACTAAGAAACACAGCAGAACTCCTGTAGGCTTTATCTTCCCTCTTAGTGTACCACTTGCTTTCAATATAAGGTCCAGCCCTTCATTCCTGGCAAGTCTAGTACTACTATTGTTAAGTGCAAAAGGAACGTGTTGCATTACACAGTAGACACAACTCAAAACTGAATTCTGCAGTGGCAGTTTAGGCTTCTTTGATCGGCAATATCTTCTTTAAAAGATAAAGTTGTGTTTCACAATTACCAAAATGTAGACTGTTGGAAAATAGTGGCAATGGAAAATTTTTTTGGACGCTGAATTTGGAAATTTCCCTATTGTAATTTATTGCATGCTTTTTCTATTTAATGTTTGTTTCCTGTAGTTTGCTTTCATTCAGCTAGAACTCTACCTTCTTACAGGAAGCCAGCTTGTCCCACTTCATTGTTGTTACAGATGTGTTCTGCACACTTCAAGACTTTTGATATTTTTTTGCATCTTAGCTTTCTCAAAAACCTTATTTTGAAGCTTTGTCATCCCCAAAGCAACTTTTTAAGCAATTCTTTCTAGCTGGACACACTGGCAGAGCAGGTATGTAATTTTTTTCTTTTGGAGACTATGTCACAAAACATGTTCAAAGTGCAAACATCTGGCAGCCTCTCTGAAGCAGGGAACTGAGTTGTACACAGGCATGTTCAGTGTCCCATCTCAGCTTCTCACTGCAGACATCCTCAAAGCATTAACATGTTTTCATATGCACTTAGTAAAGGATAGTTAGAGTTTAAATTAGGAGACACTGGACAAACTTTGGGAATTTTCGCCTTGCTATCACCAGTTAATCCTTGCCTCTCTGCAAGTTAGCGTTCAGTGCTGCAAGAGGGAGCAGATTTCTGCTCACAGTAGAAATCACACTATGAGTAATTTCCCTTGAAAAACATAAGACAATGATGTAAATGTTATAAAATGTTTCACAGTCTCTCTGCCAGACTTCTTGGGATCTTATAGCCCTGCTTTAATTTACAAAAGTCTTGAGCTATGAAGAAAAACAGCACGTGGGGTACTCACATGCCTTCACTGTTCCCCATTTAATAAGTCCCATCATTAAGCAATGTTATCTGAACTCTTCTGAAATGACATTGATTTGTTTGCTTCTCAGAGTTTTCCCAGCCATACAACTCCTGTAAAATGACTACCATCATCCCCTCCTAGTTTTGGTCTCTTAGATGGAGCAGACCTTTAAAGCAGAGCCAGGGGATAGAAGTAGAGGCATCCTAGGCCTGCAGGTAGCAAGGAGGAATGATTTGGATTTTTGTTTTGCTACCTTTCATTTATCAAACAAAACCCAGTGGAAGTACCATCCATCTGGTTGAGATACAGAAAATATGTGGGACTGTTTTAAGGTGAGTTGTGGCTCTGCCCTGACAGCAAATGGGTTTCCTGAGGAAAGAGAAAGACTTGGAAAAGCAGCCTATAAAGCTCATAAGCCAGGATTCACTTTTCCTATAGACTTGCAGGAAGGGTACATCCTTTCAAATATTTGCAAATAAAGCAAAGACCTGGAGGCTCATACTATATGGGTATTTGGAAGCTCATTTTTGCAGAGGCTGGAAAGAAACTTACATGAGATTAATTAATTGTGCCTTCCAAGATTTTATCCTCTGTATATCTTCAGAAGACAGGTATGGCTCTTAGGAGAGGAATCGTACTGCTTTCTTACCACCTGAGAGCAACAGGAGTCCTGACTTTGAAGGGCTTCAGGAAGGGAAATAATAATAAATAAATACATTTTAAAATTATATTTTCGATATAATTCAATCATAAAACTGGTTTTCAGGAGGTAAAAGATACAGGAGCAAGGAGGGAGACTGTAAGCTGGAAATATTTAAAAAAGGATCTTTAAAGAGGCTGGAGACCATCATACCAAGTCTCTTATTTAATTGACTCACGCAGTAGAAGACACTCTAAACTCATACACTGAATCCTCAGTATTCTTGGTTTTAGATACACAAAAGGTGACATATAAATAATGAAACTTACAGCCTGTTCTTTCAGCACTATGGGAAATATCTCAGCTTGTAGTTCTTGTACATCCAAACCACATGGAAAATGGATTTAGATTTCCATGTCCACAAGCTCAGAGAAGTTGAAATGTCTCGACTTTAAGAAGAGTTGCAGTTACAAAAACTTCAGCTGTCTATTAGTATTAGAAAACTGAAGTGGTAATTAATAGGTAATAAAAGTCTTTTATTCCCTTAAGAATTCAGAGAATACAAGTGAAAAGTCTTTTTAAAAGGAGAAAATTCAGTGAGTTGCAAAAAGGATATAGGAGAAAATGTATCCTCTGTAATAAGAGATGAATATTTGTCATTAGTTTAATGAAGGGGCTCCAGAAATCTCCTGCAGCCCCCCATTAGTCTAACAGCCCATTGTATACACATACAATGCATAGTCACTTGTTCTTATGGGGGATCATGTCTGGGGTAAGTCTAAAGGCTAAAAATGAAGCCATTTCTACATTTCTGAAGCTTAGATATAAAGCATCAGTAATTAAAAAAACAAACCAACCAACAAACAAACTTATAACATCCTTATTTTTTAAAAATAATATCACTACAACAAAGCATCTCCTTTGGCTTTGGCTGAGGGCTTGATCTAATCATGATTTATTTCCATCTAACATTTATGTTTCTGGTTAAAAGGAGAAGAATTTTCAAAACATTAGTGTTCAGTTTTGCACCTACCTCCCCTGGCTTGATCAAACATGCTACGTTTGTGAAGACAGAAACATTTTGGCCACTTGTGTGAGCAATATGTGCAGTAATGAGAGTGAGAAAATGTTAGCCTTCCATCTTGAGAAGAGTTAGAGGTACAAGCCTGTTATTTGGAAAGGGAGCTTGAATGAGGCTAAAAGGTGCAGTTTATCCTCTAATGTCATGATCCATAATTGTATGGATGCTGATGGTGTAACACTCAAGTGAATAACAATCAATGTAACTGTTCAAATATCCTCTTGGGGTGAAAATTCATTCTTGAAGAGAACAAGTCAATCAAATCTCTGAATTCAGTAAGAGAATCACACTTTTGAACCCATATTGTAATTTCTTCCACAGCACTTGCATTTCATACATTTGCTGTATTTTTTTCCTGCCCTGGGATCAGACACAGATGATTGCAGGAGGAATAATTCTTCATCACACTGTGCTTGGCATAAGTAATGTAGGCTGAGGTCCAGAAGAGTGGAGATGCAGCTGGTGCAACGTGCAGATTTCAGAGCAAAAGCCTTGTCCTGCCACCATTCTCTTGTTATCTGTCCTCAGGAAAGAAGGATTTATATACCATGTGACCTCTGTATGTATTTTAGGGGTTCTGTTATGCAATTCAGGGTGAGATTTCCTACCCAGATGTACATCTGTCATCTCCTGTCCTTCAGCCAACATAAGACTTTATAAATGTAAGAGGTCTGTAACTCATCTGAGGGTGTAAGCAGGGACTGTTATACACACTCCTTGAAACAGTCTTCTGCCCATGGATAAATGTGATCATGAAATAAAGACAAGGCTGTGGAGAAGGCAGTATGACCTTTCTTTTAAAGTAAATTAACAAGTATTTTTCGTAAAGTTACAAACATACTTATACTTTTTTTTTTTTTCCTTTATGCAGCTTGAACATGAAAAGGCAACAACACTTTCAGCAGACCTTCAAAAGACACAAGGTACTGTTCTCTTAAATGCAAATGACATATGGTTGAGACTGCTTATGTTGATTTAAGATAAAAACGAAAGGGAAAAAAAGGTAATAACTTTTGAAAGAGCCTCCCGTAAGGGCAATAGGAGCTGCCTTTACAAGGTGTGATGTTAAAGTCTGGCTTAGCTCAACCAGCAGCACACACACAGTCCTGCTGAAACAGGTTGCTGCAGCAAGAGGCAGGGAAGTAAAATATAGCAGAGACAAAACAATATCAGCAGCAACAACAGAGTATTTTTTTTTTATTATTTTATCAAGCAACAGCAATCAGACCAGCTGATCATAACTGTTGCTCTGTTTTTTACACGCAAGTCTCTCAGTCAGGAGATTGCTCAGTTGAAAGCCCAGTATAATGAGAATATACGCTTTCTTTTTCCACAAGAACTGGAAATAGTATGATCTAAGACTGACAACTCCAGCATCTGGGAGTGCTTAAAGCAATTCATAGTTTTGCTCCAGTCATGTGGCTCTGGTCAAAGACTGCAGAAAAATCAAATTGGTCCAGAGGAAGCCTTGATGTTGAGCAAAACCCAATAAATTGAGCAAGGACCCTTTGGTTTATTTGCCTTTATTTATTATAAATGAATGACATTCTTTCTCCTCTTGCAAATGCTTGGCTGCTATTTTTATGTAAACATTCATGACTATGTTAATTGCACTGCATCTCTTTATATTCATTCTATATATTTTATTGCTCTACTTCACAGGTCCTAAATAATTGATTTATACAGTCTACTTTCTCAACAGGCATTTTCATAGGCATTATCTTCCAGATTTATTTTGTATAGGTTTAAAAGAAATATTTACAGCATTCTAGACATTCTGTTGCCAAAGATCTATTTTAAAAGGGGGGGGGGGGGGAATAGTTAATGATTTGCAGATCTACTTGCTGCTTTGCATATTTCAAATTTTAACAGCAATGTGAAACTGCAAGATTAACAAGAATGAATTATTTAAATGAAAGATATT
Organism: Ceryle rudis; assembly: GCA_033439905.1. NCBI lineage: Eukaryota > Metazoa > Chordata > Aves > Coraciiformes > Cerylidae > Ceryle > Ceryle rudis. The sequence goes on from JAAGNO010027842.1 coordinate 7,243, forward strand.
CTTACTGAATTAAACAATCAGGAAGTGCCATATTGCCCAGTTATTCTGGCAAGCCAATACTGAGTAAAACTCCTAATCTACCTGTATAGAGTCAAAATGAAACTTTATGTAAAAATTAAAAACTTTCAGGGTCATATTGTGCATGTGTCAAGGAAATGATGGGAAGCCAAGGTTATATATGTAACTGTCTGGGAAATGAGTCAAAACTAAGTTAGAAATAGAACTCTCTGAGCTGTTGCAATAAGCTGCCTGAACTAGTGTAAGTCAGCGGTTACAACTATAGCTACCTCTACCTCATATATGTGTGCGTGCATACTTGTATACAGGACAGTGTCTTCACCTTTGATGCACCATGCTTTTCCAGTCCCTTATATGAGAGGAGAAATATCAGATATTGTTCCAGCAATTTGTATAGTGCTCTGTTGGCCTGCTGGCCAAATTGACCTTCAATTTCAGTTCTCAGAGAAGTATCACCACTTTACAGCTAAAAGTTTGCTGATAAAATGGAGTGCCTAAAGGACCAAGTTCCTTCCTTATTAGAGAGAAAAAAACCCAAAGGCAAACAGTTCTGAAGGACATTCCCTCTGCTGTAGCTCACAAGTGAAGTTTTTTAATTCTGTTTTGGTGTTGAAAGCAGCAGGGCATTGGTAGCTGAAGGAGGAGCGAAGGCATCTTTGTGGACCACATGCACTGTGAGGCCACCACTCATCTGTGAGGGTAGAAGATGAAGTGACCTGATTCACAGACCTTTAAAGTAGACTTTATCTTGTGGGCCAGTCCTTTTTCTGTACATTGCTTTTTCCAAAATTCAACTTAACACATGTAATGGCATCCCTGTGGCAGATTATACAAAAGTAGACAATGCATAATATTTTTGGCAAATACCAATTTACCAAGTGAGGGATCCATGCTAAAGACCTTGACATTTGTTGGCTTTTTGATATGTGAACAAACAGGTTTTTTTCTGAAATACTTCGATTACATGCAATCTGTCTATGAATAATTCAGTAAAGTAACCTTCAGCTTCTGAATTGTTTAATCTATAAGGTCTGAGATGAGTTGAAAAAAACACAGGGACAAATTTTCTGAGAGATTTAGACCCCAGGTTGTTTAGAGAGCTGCCTTCAACAATTTCACATGGAGTCTGAAACTGCTGAGCATTCAACACACCTCATCAGGTGCTATTTTCTCCACCTCACTGGGAAGGAATTCTCCTCTTTCCCCTGTAAGTACAAATCACCTCTCCACCTTGCTGGCCACACTAGATGTAGGATCTTCTCTGTCTTCACCTTTGGTGCACCACTCTTTTCCAGTGCCTCATATGAACTTGCTTCCCACTTCTAACTTATTTTCACTTTGGCTTTTCACCTTCCTTCTCCCTCACCTCTGCCCACCCCCCAAAACCCTAAAACCAAAACCCAGACAAATTGGAGAGTCTTCTCCCACTTGGTTGGAGACCTCACCTGTGGGAAAGAGAGAAACTTATTTTATAAGACAGCAGTGGCCGTGTTACTATTAGTAGAATATTAGGAGTTGGAATAGCAATTTTAGGAATGGTTTCAGAGATGTGGATTGAGGTTTCTTACTGACTAGACTAGGCAGCTGTTTCATCCTCCCATAGAATTCCCATCTGTGACATCAATGCACCTCTTGGTGCTTCTTCCTGAAGTTTTCCCCTATGCACTATGGGGAGCTGTAAAACGTCTTTGGGACTGGCTGAGGTAAAGCAGTGCTAGGATGGCTCTCTGCCTGCCCTGGCTAATCTTGCTGAGAGCCCTGCACTAACCTGGCTCTGCTGCCCCCTGGTATTAGTGGCATAGCTCTGCACGGGATTGCATGTATGCACCAGCTATTTTGGAGGTAGTTGCATGTTTCTAACATATTTTTGCATTTCCTTGGTTTCCAAGTGCCTAACTATCTACTTTAATTAGTGCCTAATTAGCACCAGTACTGTATTTTTCCCATGTGATTATCTCCACCTTTGCATGTCTCAATCTGTCCAGCACATCATATAGTGTTATTCTGTTAGCTGTCTAAACAAATGTAGCTTTTAATAGGTATGCTATGTGAAAACTCAGGTTTGCACATTGAAACTTCTGCCTTTCTACTAGTAGTTTCTGCAGACAAATGCAGGAATTAGACTGCTATTGGAAAATCAATGCAAAGATGACACAAAGTCAAAGGGAACTCAGTTGGGGGGTTCTGAGTAGGTATTTATGAGAGAAAAGGATCGGTTATCAAGACTATACAACATCCTCTCATACCTCTAGCTTCAATTGCCTCTTCTGAATGATATGCATGCTGATTAAAAGGGAAAGTGTCCTGGTTGAATTCCCTTGTTATGCATTTTCTGAGAAAATTAACAAACAAATAATACAGTGGTATCAGGAGTAGGGATAGGCCTGTGAGTAGCACTTTGCTGGAGGCAGCCAGCAGTGCCAAAAGGCTAACGTAAGTTCTTTTGATAAATCCATCATTCTCCAAGTGATGTCAACAGAACATGCTCATGTAAATCCAAGTACCATTTCAATTACAAATTATAAATACCACTTCTGAAGTAAACCTGCTCCATCAGACGGTCACTAAGTTGTATCCATCTGTCATACAGGCTCATTTCCCCGTCTTCAGATATTTACTCTCATATTTTTCCCAAGGATATACTCCTGAGCCTTCCACAAAGGACAGAAATGAACAGAACCATACAGCACAGGGCTGCAGTTCCAGGTCATTCAAGGCAAATGAGACTTGCAAGCATTCTATATGTATGAAATGAAAGGATACGGTGCACCCTTGTTTGACCTCCATCAAACTATCAGCTGTTGCTGAATAAAGCAACGTAAAGCCTGTACAGTAGCCATCAATTACTCTGTTATGTTCTGAACCCTTTCTGAATCACAGAGAGTGCTGGAGGAATCTAAAGCTGTGATTTTTCACGGGTGCTTCTCAGATGACATTACAGTATGTTATTCTGTTATACCAATGAACCTTTACTCAGTGAAGCCTTGCAGCTAAGTTTCCTCTAGCCTTACTGTCTTACAAAAATTAGGGCCCAGGCTGTGTCCTACCCCTTTCTAGTTATTTATACCTTTGCAAACTGCCTATTCTGGAATATCCCAGCTGGGGTATTTTGCTTAATGAGAATTTATTTAGAGAATTTCCAAAGAAAATGTTCAGATGTTTCTAAGAATAAGGGAAAGACATTTTGCCTATGTTCGAAACAAGACCCTACCACTGCAAAAATGGGAAATCTTAGTGCATCTGTTCCTGGGAGCATTGCTATTTGGTTTTAAGCTGTGTGGGTTTTATTATTCGCATAGAAGCCTAGAGATCTCACTGTAACCTCGGGTTATGTGTGCTCAGAAACAGAGAGCTGCAGCAGCCCGGCAGCCTGGTGCAGATACTCCCAAATAAGATACTAGCGACATAGGCTCAGAATCATGAGTGCACAGCCCAGTTGGCAAGGTGTTACCTCCAGGCTGGCTGAGCAGCAGAACCAACTAGCTGGTGGCTAAGCCATGCTGATGGGGCCAAATGAGTGTCTATGCTGAGTACTGCCAGCCACACAACCTCCACACATTTCTTATCTTGCTCATTGAACTTCTTTCCGGATCCATGCATTTGGAGTTTGGAATCAGCTCAGGAATCTCTAGCACAGAACCAGTGTGGAGCTGCTTGGAAGTTTTTGGCAGCTATGTTCTCTGCTTCTTTGATCATACAGAACATCCACTTCCAGCCCTGAGGAAGTGCCTTTGTGATCGCTACATCCTTCTTGCTGGAACCATTGGAGCCAGGAGTGGGATTCAGTCTGAGCAAAAGCTAGACCTAGACTGGATGAGGTCATTGTAGGAAACAGGTTTGGACAAAAATCCTGGAGCTGAGACTAGTTCTAGGAGAGGAGGAAAAAGAAAAGTGGGACAAGGTCAAGGCAGGCAGAAGACTGCTGCAGTGAATACCACTCTGAAAATGATTGATTCTGTGTCTGCTAGCACCAGAGTACTCCTACACGATGTCAGGCAGATTACTTGAACTACAGGTGGCCACCGAGTGCTCTTATAATGCTTGGTGTTCTGTTTGAGAGCCTGGGGTCTGATTTGTAGAAGTAGTTAGCATTCATAGCTGCATCTGAAGTCAAAGGGAGCTAAGCTTCGAACATACAAAGTGCTGCATAATGCTAACTACTTCACCAAGGCAAACCCCAGTCATCTCAAGGCTGGCAACCAAAATTAATGGGTGCATTTAACCTTAATCTCTCTGTGTCTCATTTCCAAATCAGTAAAACGGTGATACTAGCTACATCTCATGAAAATAATTCATAAGCATTTATCATATGCTCAAGGTACTGTAACAAGGAATGTTGTAGAAAAGCCTGCTATGACATTAATAATTCCACATTACAAGCAGTATTTAAATAGCTTTAAACAAAGCCCAAGGACATATGTTGAACAGAGACTGAAAATAAGCTGAAAAGCTGCACATACAGTGAACAGTGTCTGTCCCGTGCACTGTACAAGGCGGTGGTCCTCTGAGCAAAATAATATCATCACGTAATTAAAGGCTAAATTGTAAAGTCATACCCTCTACAAGTCAAAGCAAGTTTGTCTGAAAAATCTCACCTTTGGATTATCCTGAAGTGTCAACACTTGGTTTTTTTGACTGTAATATTCCTTTAATATGGGGTTTGTCTTTTGGATTCTTTTTTTTGGGGGGGGGGGTGTGAATGGGAATGTAAGAAGTTAAGGATGTGTGTATGTTTTAATTGCTTTATGCTGTGCATGCAAAATCATACTGTTTTTGTTAAAGTAGATGAGTAAGAGGAATTAAAAATAGGAAAACAGTTGCAAGCTATAGCATCAAAGCTATAACACAAAGTAAACAATATTTATTTTCCTGATCATTGCCGTAGTTTGATTTAGGCATCAACTGATTTAGGCTATCAATTAGAATTGATAGCATAACGTAGGTGTGATAGTTCACATATATGAAAGTAACTAATTTTACAGCTAATGTATACATTTAAGTACATGTTCAAGCAACAAAGATTTCTATTTCTTCTTCTGAGAGAATTTTTGATGCTTAGAAATATAGCAAGAACTCTCACAACAGTAGTCTTCCTTCCCACTTAAATTTTACCCCATTGAGTGGTCTGGTTTTCACTTTTTTTCTTTTTTTCTTTAATTTTTTTTTTTAATAAAATCTTCCTAGAGATCAAAGACATTCTTTGCAACCAGAAAAAGAAAGATTTATTGCTTCACCTTAGAGGTGTTGTCTGTCTCCTCATCGAAACATCTATTTTTCTCAAACATTCAGTGTAAGTTCTTATCTGTTTCTCACCTGCAACAGCAACTAGAACTACTGAACAAATCTGCAGTGTGGTCATTCAAACAAACCAGTAGACCTGGGAGTATTCAAAAGCACATAAATCAGTGTAAAACACTCAGGGAAGCAGTGCAAGACAAAACATCCGTGGCAGCAGTGCACGTTAAGTAAGCCCCAAATACTTCCTAAGTGTTTCAAAGTGACATTCATGAGAATTAAGAAGTGGTAGTTTAACCTTGCAATTAGTTATGACTTTTATCTGGTGGAAAGGTGTTGGGTATTTCTGTTTAAAGTGAATGGCAGTCCTAAAAATTTCCTTTTGTTGTTCCTTTTTTTTCTTTTTCTTTTTTTTTTTGGTGCTTCATCACTAGCCCAAAGTGGAATTACTTTTTGTATCAGGTTACTTTTCTCTTTTTCAAAAGTGAGGTGTCATTCCTAACTGTCTTTTCTGCAGGTTTTGTGTTAAGACTGTCAAAGATCTGTGTGGTGATGCTGAAGAACTATGTAACTAAATCTGGGAGATTCCTCTCCAAAATATGTAAGTAAGTTTGCTCTTTCAGACAGTATGTGGATATTTTTTTATCAAGGAATGCAATGGGCTCGGTTATTTATTGTCAGATTCTGGCATTGTGCTCTTGTCGACACCAGCAAGATGAATTTCCTTATTCCAGCAGATGCCCTTTGCTGTAGGTAAGGTACAGGCATTTTCAAGCCTTTCAGTGCAAGTGGCAAAACCATCTTAACGCAGTCTCCTGAGCAAAATTTCCAGCTGTAAGTGAGCAAAGATTAGGACTCAGGCCCCCTAAATCAGGATGCATTCTTTAAGCCTAAAAAGGAAAAGGGTGATTGCTTTTTAATTTCTGACCTGGCCAATTGCACTTGGGTCATGATTTCCTACTTCCCTCCCAAACCTTGGTGGATAGAATTTCCTACTGCTTAGCAATGAAGATTCTCCTGTGATCCCATGAGCAAGATCTTGGGGAAATTCCCCCCTTCCAGCCAGGTCCGTAAAATGAAAGGGTGAACTGGCAGTGCTACCTCCAGCCCTCCTCCCTCCACTGCTGCACTGGCAATGCAGCCGCATGAGGGAATGAAATTAATTTCTACTTCAGATAATGCCCAAGGACAAGGACAGCTCCAAATAAGCCATCGGGACATGTTGGGTACATATGTTGTATAAAGAGGATGAAGCTATTAAACAGCTCAGTGCTGAGTGAATGCCATTCGCTCTACACATGGTGGAAAGTGCTTCTCAAGGAAAAATAGCATGATCGAGTAATTGGAGGCTGTATCATAAGCCATATGTACAAAGGGGTCAAATTAAGGTTGCATGAGCAATCTTAATTTTGTAATTTCCATACTTGTCTAAAGCCTTGTTCCCAGCAGACAACAGCCCTGTTTTAATCATCTTGGCAAAGCCGCAATGAGACAAGCGATCCGTCTCTTCCCCCATGAATGATGTTACACGACTATAAAGGCACCAGATCTTAATGCTGTGTTACACTTGCCTAGACCACCATAATACTAAACCTTTTCACAGCTATCATCATTGTAAGGAAAGACAGGGGAGTCCTAACGCAGCGTCTGCGGGCCACTGGCGCCCTGGCGAGATGAGACCCCTCGCCCAGGCCCCTCAGGGGAGTTCCGAGGCCTGCCCCAGCGGGAGAGACGCGGGCAGGGGCCCATGGAGGTGTCTGGGGCAAATCGGGCTCGACCGCGCCTCCCCCGGGGGCTGCCTGCGCGGGCAGACACCTGCGGCCTGGGCCAGCGAGAAGCCCCTGTCACACCCCCTGCGCCACGGGAACCGGCCCCGCTCCCAGCGCAGCCCCGGGGCAGCCCGTGGCGGCAGGGGCGGGGCGGGGCAGGTAGGGCAGGTCGTAGGGGGTGGGTCCCGCCGCCGCCGGGCCGGTGGGGCGGCAGCGGCACCTGCAGGGGTCGCTCGCGCGGAGGGAACAGGCGCCTCTCGGGGACCAGAGGCCGGGCCGGGCCGGGGCGGCGCGCACAAGTCGGCGGCGAGTTTCAGGCGGCCGGCGGCGGAACACTGGCTGTAACTTGACACCGGAGCGAGAGGCCGAGCGGAGAGAGGGAGCGAGAGCGGCTGCCCGCGAGTAACCCCGGCGCCGGCAGCGCCCCGCACGACCTTTCTCCTGCATCGGCGGTGACGCGGCGGCCGCGCGCGCCCCCGTATGGGTTAAGTGCCAGTTTTAAGACCATGCCTGAATTAGAAACCTGATCA
>JAAGNO010027843.1:10363-25701 GCA_033439905.1 Ceryle rudis
AAGTGGCGTGTTTTTGTTGTGGTGGAAAATTGAAACAGTGGGAACCCAGTGACAGAGCTTGGTCAGAACACAAGAGGCATTTTCCCAGTTGCCTTTTTGTCCTGGGCCGGGATGTTGGAAATGTTCCAAGTGAATCTATTTCTGCTGAGCTTGGGAGAAGTGGTTTGAACAATACACAGCATCCAAGGAATCCATCTATGGCAAAATATGGAAGACGTTTACAAACATTTTTAACTTGGATATATCCTGTTGACAAGGAGCAACTCGCTGAAGCTGGATTCTATAGCATAGGTAAGCCAGACATTAAAATGGCTACTGTCTTCTACAAAGAAATTTTATATGAGTGTCTTGTTATGAAAAAAACAGCATTTTTTTATTCTAATATGGAATGATTTGCCAGAGTGTATTCACTCTGTGAACAGCTTTTCATAGTTCTTGTGGAAAATGATAGATATCAAGTATTTTTAATAGCAAAGTATAACCTTGGTCAAAAATTCATTTGTAGCAGTAAAACATCAGCGTGTTTTCCTTGCCTGCTAAAGCTCTCATAATACAGCTTTCAAAATGACAGTTATTGAAGTTAATCTTTTTTCTTTTTCTTTTTTTTTTTTTTGTTTTTTTTAAATGAAGGGCTGTTCTGCAGATACCTACTTTAGGTCTAAGGAGTGGGCTTGTGGCCAGCCTGTACAGAAGCCTTTAAACAAGACAGTCCAGGTTGTGTGCTATTTTATTTAGGTAACACATCTGCATTATAGAATTCCTTCAGACACCTGAAGCTAGCAAATGCTGTTGCTACCTGCCCTAAAGGCTTTATCAAGACAGTGACTCCAGTGGAAGAGCTTTTACTCTTATACGTGTAGTGTTTGGCTTGGGTAAGACTCCAGTGTCTTTGTGCATAGGTTTCCCAATTAGATCGAATTGCCCAGTGCTGTTAAAGCTCTTCAGAATTCTTCACTGAGAAAAGCTGTACAAGTGCAGTGTTGCTATTATTAGGTCACAAAGAAAAGGGGATTGTCTGAGATAATTTCTTGCTGTCATCTTAACTGGCTTCTTTCTTAGTATCTCTTGGGAAAACTTTTTAATGCGACTCCATTTGTTTTACCTTTGATATATTCTTGTATGAGCGGTATATAGGCTATGTTTGTGCAATAAAACAGTAGAACTGTTTTATTGATTTCGTCTTGGATTCCTAAAGGTACCTGGCTTCTCACAGCCCAGTGAGATCTGTATTTTGGAGGTGCACTGAATGGGCACCAGCTTATCAGACCTGATGGCTGTTCAAGTGACTTCTGTGCAAAGTCTTGATTCCAGTGGCCTGAGAATGATTTAGCTCTGTAGGAAAAATATCTCCATACCTCCTCTCATTTCAATAAATACAGTATCTAAGCAGTTTCTGGCACAGTCTTTGAGAGAGAACACAATTTCTCCTACCGTCTCCTCGGTCGGTGGTGCTACTGCTGTGTACAGCCCGTTAATCTTTATGGTGAAATGCAGGACAAAAAGTCACGTAAACATCTTTATTGCTGTGTGGTGACTACTGCAGAGGATTGAGCTATTTGATAGTAGATTATTTTCAGGTTTTGCTGTTTATCTGTATAATCACTTAAAATGAAATTGAGGAATATTTCATTAACTCATTTTGGTTTTTTGGGGGGTTCTTTGTTTTTGTTTGGGTTTTTTTTAAGCTCAGGTTTCTTCTGAACATGCTTTGTGTCACTCTTTAAAATGGAATTCTTCTTAGTTACAATTGCTAATCAATAAATAAATATATTTTTCTTAAGTTTTCAACTAAAAAGTTACGTTATTGTTATGCCTACTAGAAGTACGTAACTTTATTGTCCTGTGTTTCCTCAGGTAATGGTGATCACGTTGTGTGTTTCCACTGTGGTGGAGCATTGGAAGAATGGAAGGAAAATGAAGACCCGTGGGATCAACATGCCAAATGGTTTCCTGGGTAAGGTATTATTTACTGTTTTCTTGTTGCATGTCTGAGCCTTATTTACAGGATATTATGTTTTAATTACAGAGCATACTAATAAAGGTGTCAGAAGGTTGACTATAGCTTAACATTGTTTAGATTTAGGAAAATAACTTTTTTTTTTTTTTTAGTTGCTCTCCTCCACTTCCTTTTCCTTCTTCATTTTTGTCCTGTAGGCACCAAAGGAGTATCAGATATCTCCCCTGGTTTATATTTTTCCCTTTCAATAAGTAAAAAAGATTTTAATGATTTTTTTGCATGGCGTTCTTTTTTTTTGTTGTTCCATCTGTTTTACCTTCTGTAGTCCTGCTATTATACGTCTAATCATCAACATATACTTTATTTATATTGGAGGCCTCAAAAAAGGACGTTGAACTAATGTCTTACTTGAGAGGTAGAAGGGAATTCTTCTGAAGTGAGTAGGAAAGAGAACTAAATTTTCAGAGGCTGAGGGCACAATTTAACTCATCAGAGGTGATCAGTCTGAAAGGTTGCCCTGAACCTGTACCTTCTGGATAACTTTTAAGTCAGTGTTTGTATGACAGCTTGTTTGTAGGAATTATTAAAGGGGAGAGAAGATTTCTGTTCCTGGACTTAACTGATGTCTGAGAATCCTGAGGTTTTGTGAATATGTGTCTTTGATTTTTTTCCCCCACTATCCAAGCACTATATAGTAATTGTTATTTTAAAAGCTTCATACTTGTTAAAGTTTGTAAGTTTTGTCAGGATACAAAAAGACTAAACTTGTCCTGTTGCAAACAAACCTGAGAAGTCAGTAGTGGTATTGAATTCAAAACATACCTCTGTGTAACTTGAAAGGATTGAGGATTGCAGACCCAGAAGTAGTTTTTAGAAAGATTACCAATTTTGGTTAAAATCTGTCTTGAGGAAAGCAAGACTAGTATACGAAGCATTGTTTCTAGCAGGTGGATAAAAGCTGTCCAAGTACAAAATCTTAGTTACTTGTGTAACGTTGATAAAATCAATGTCTTCTATGTGTTGGCCACCAAATTTGTCTTCTGTGGTAAATGGCTCTCTGGAAGCTGGAAGTTGGTATTTGTGCAGTAGCTGACCCTTTTTTTCTGTAGTGGTACAGGCAGCTTTTAATTATTAGTCTCTACCACTTGAACGAGATGCCACTCTTAAGTGTTTTGGCTTGGTGCAGTGAATGGTTAAGATGCATTTTTTTGCTACGTTCACTCCTCCTAAATATGGGCTTCATTTTGGTTGAGCTTGCTTAAATGGTCAGATTTGATTATTTCCTCTCAGATCAATAACTCTTACGTGGAGTTTTGGTTTGCATGTCAGCTTCAGCGGCAGTGCGAGACTCACGCAGAACACCGTGACACTGAAGTAACTGCTGAAGCTAGAGAACTATTGTCAAGGAGTTACAGCATTCCCTACATCTCCTGGTAGGGAAGAGCTCTTCCCAGTGCCTAGGACTGGTTGAAAAATACTGAAAGCAAGCACATAAGGCACCTGTCTGACCAGTTACTGCCTTTTTTTTTTTGATTGCAAAAGACTAAAAGAACCAACGTATTAATATAAGGTTTGTTTTTCATTGGAGTCTTTGCTTTTATAAACCTGTGGCATCAGCTGTCATGGCCAACAAGTCTTATGTTTCTGTTTCACTGAAAATGTGAAGAGGGTAAGTAGTGAAGTAATTAAGATGGTTTTAGAAATATTTAAATGACATTACTGATTTTGACTAAACATAGGGATACCTCAAAAGCAGCAGTCCCTATGATGTAGGAAATGTACTGGAGCTTTTCAAAGTTATGTAGTCAATTTTTGTTTGCTGCTTATGCGGTTTTATTTTAACTAAATATTTTCATTTATAGGTGCAGCTTTGTGAGAAATGAAAAGGGGCTAGAATTTATAAATAATGTTCACTTAAGAGATGGATGTAGGGATGCAACAGTAAGTGTCTTGCTTGTTAATCAAATATCATTCTGCTAAAATGGTCTTAATGTAACTTTCCTAGGAGGTTACTCTTCTAATTACCTGCATATCATTTAGTCCTGCTGCTGCTTCTTTCATTGGCCGACAGTAAAAGACATCAAAGTGGTTTTTGTCTCTGTCATTCAGGGTTTATAGATCTCACAGTTCTCCTTAGCTGGGTTATGGATCACGCTGTAAGGCATCTTGTATTTGTGGTATATCTGGTACTGAACAAGTACTGGGGATTTTTTCATAACCTGAGAACCTAAGGTTTATGATTAATAATTTCCTTATTCAAGTGTAGTAGACAACGCTTCTTGTTGGTAGAGCACTGTTAAACTTGTATGCGGTCACTAAAAAGTAAAACTGATGTTACTTTAGAATTCCTTGGTAGACTAAGAATCATGTATATAGGATTATAGCAAAGATGGGTTAAAATGAAAATTTGAAAGAATATGAAAGGCATAACAAAACACCAATCCCTTTTCAGTTGTTCAGAGTGGATTATGGTTTAGCCCATAAAATAACTGAGATCAAATAGGTATTTTCTGTTTTGTAATTGTATAGGCTTTCTTCTACCTACTTACAGAATTGTAATTTTGTCTGTTTATATTTTCACTTTCAGACAGAAGCTGCTGAAGGGAAAATGCTTCTTGAAGGTATCTGTTTCAAACAAACAAACCATCCCACACACAACCTCCCCTATTTTGGAATATCCATATTTGCATTTATAGTCAAGTAAATGGTTAATTTAAAAAATAACCCTATTACATTTTGAAATAAAGCATGACAGGCAAATTGTTGGATGATACTCTCCCATTGCTCCATTGCTTCTAAAGAACTGTGGAATGAATTTTATTTCTCTTGAGGGAAATCTAATCATGGTTGGCTAAATATTGTGAAGATTGTAAACCATAAAAGTAGTATGTATAGGAGGCAGTCTTACTTTTATAGCTAGTAAGTATGCATCAAGTATTGAATTATTAGTGCTGTGGGATGAATGTGAAAGAATACTGAACTGAAACAATTGTTGCTTTTCATGAGGCAGGAAGAGTCGGGCTGTTAAATGGCAAGGACTAGGAAGCTGAGAAAGCTTAAATAGCTTGTTATTTGTTCCAGTGTTACACATTCCTGCAATGTTTTCACAAGTACCAAGCAATAAAAAGACAAGACCATTAAAAGGGTAGTAGGAAGACAGTGAGCAGCTTCATCCCAGGGAGTGATAACTGTTACTAGTAAAGTTGTTAAACAAATTCTATTTTAGAAATCTCTCACACACTGCTCAGATATGAAAGTGAAAACTAGGTTAAAAATTTTGCTCTGAACAATCTTGTTAAGAAGAAATCAGTAATTTACATTTCATAGAACTGGAAATAAGACATAGTCCTAACAAATGTATTCAAAAAATTACAGAGAAAAGAGGAAGGGGGAGGTCCAGCAGACTGAAAAATGGTTCCCAAAATAGTGTTGTTTTTCATGGATAGACTGACTTGCTTGCTGATTGTGCTCTGTGTTGGTTTTGTAAATTCCAAATATTTATTGGTTTCTCTTAACATTTTTTTTTTTTTTAACTTTCCTGACCTGAATTATAATTAATGTAATGTTACCAGATACTTATGTATCTATTGGGCTTTGGAAATTTGGATGAATTTCAGTTAACATTCAGTTAGGGAATTTGTGATGTTTTGTAAAACATTTCCTTTAAGAAGTTGGAGTAATTCATTTGAATAACAAATCCAGGAGGATTTCTGTTTTGTAAATAGATCAAGAAGGACGGGGAGAGCTAGGATGGAAGACATCTCAAATCTTCAGGTTTGGGTGCTTTGACAATGCAGTTTTTACAACTAATACAAGTCTCAGACTGGAAATAGAGTTCCTTTGGCTAGATATTTGCAAAGGTGTCTTAGAGTACTATAGTGAATACTGTCCGATAATCAGATTCATCCTTGTTAAACTTGCTTTGTTTTTGTTTTTTAATTTCTTGTTTTAGATGATCTCTTACAGAATCCTTTGGTACAGAGTGCCATAGACATGGGTTTCAATTTGTCTGAGATTAGGAACACCATGGAAAAGAGATTGCACATGTCTGGAGAAAGTCACACATCTGTTGAGGATCTGGTAGCAGACTTAAGTGCTCAGAAAGAAAATGCAAGGGAAGAACCACCAAATGAAATCCCAGTTGAGCGAGATGAGCTTATTCAATTACAAAACCTCTGTGTGTACTTTCATATCAGCTCTTTATTCTGTGAAATATAGCTTATTGTTATCTGTTTATTCTATCCTCTGATTCAAGTCTGATTCAAGTCTTATCCAAGGTGAAGTTACAGTATTGTGACTTAAAATTTGAGAGATTTATTTCTGGACAGAAAAAAAAGCTGAACAAAGAGGGTGTTAAAATATTTGAGCATAGCAGAATTTATAAATATAATCTATAAAATGAATAATATTAATACCTTATAAGTGTGTAATACTGAAATAATAGTCTGGCATCCTTCTGGGAAAAGTTATCTGTGTTAACTAAAAAGCCAAAATTATTGCAACAGTGACATTTAAGAATAAAAGCAAGATGTGGGGAGTCTGGTGACAACAATAAATAGAGACAACAATATACATTCAAACATTCAGTATACTCAAAAGGAAAAAGTCCTAGTTATTTATTTTTCTGCATAAAGTTTTGCATAGGATAGAAGCAGTTCTCTTCTTGGCCGTTAAGAAAAAGTGTACTTCTAGATGATGTTTCTTTTCAGTTATTTGTGTTCCACCTATGCTGGGACATGCAAGTTGTGCTCAGGAAGCCACTGTGCTACGCTCTGCAAATAGACCAAACCCAGTATTTCTGGCTCAGGAGACTTATAGTTTAAGGCAAGCACATGGGTGAATTCATAAGGAAGGACAAGACCATCTCTCTGATTGGGATGGTAGGCAGAGATCTTACTGCTACTTTAACAAGATTTTTAATGGACATTATTGGGGGAAAAGAAGTTGTAATGAAGATGGATGTTATTTTTGTGGTTGGCTGTGCAGAGCTTTCCTCAAGCGGCAGGGGAAGGTGTTTGAAGTTTACATTTTCATATGGGCTATACTGGAATAATAAAGAGCTCAGGTACAATGCAAAATGGATTCTTTCTGTATTATGAATTTTTAAGCTTTTGAATTATGGGCATTTAAAAAAATGGAGGCAGGGAAGGAAATCGCATCCTCATTCTTTTCATTGAGAAAACTCTCCGGGGGGGGAGGAAGTGTGTGTGTGTGGGAATCCAAACTATTTAAGCAGTATCAGTGAGCCTTTCTTTCACCTTCTGTACAAGTTTCAGGAAAATTGTCAATGGGATGTCTGTGGAACAAAGAACGGGTCCTGACAGAAATACGCATATCCTAAGTTCTATAGAAATTTCATAGATAGCTGAAATCCCTGCTTGCATTGGCCTGGGAGATACAGTGGGATGGCAGGGTGGGAAGGAGATTCCATGCTGCAGCTTGGTTTCCTATCTCTTGTAATTATTTTTTCCTTTTTAAAAGTGTGACCTTTTAAATCACATGAAGAAAACCTTGTCCTTCTGTGTAAAGAGGAAAAAAAAAAAAAATCAGTGGTATTGGGTATGTTAACTTCTTTTTATGTGTTTATTTTCCTTAGATCTCAGTACTGAAGAGAAGTTGAGACGCTTGCAGGAAGAAAAGCTTTGTAAAATCTGTATGGCTAAAGACATATCAGTCGTCCTCATTCCCTGTGGTCACCTAGTTGCCTGTAAGGATTGTGCTGGAGCATTTAATGAGTGTCCTCTGTGTCGTACAAGTATTATGAAAAGACAGGACATTTTTATGTATTAGGAATTATATCCACAATATACAGAATTGTGGATATAAATGTTTCCTGATTTCCTGTTTTAAATATGTGAAAAATAATGTAAAAAATGCCCTTAATTGCAGGATGTAATCATATGGCAGTATTTAGAATTTTCTGCTGTCAAACTCTACATACATTTTAACTTCTTAAAAATTATTTTCCTTATGAGAATTTATGTATATAAAAACCAATACTAAAAAGCAAATTATATAGCTCTGTACATTCAAATCATAGACTTGATTTGGGAAAGCTAAAGTAATGCAGATTTGTTACCATTCCTTCGGTTCACTTTGGTAGGACTCTGTATGACTAAGGTTTATGCAAATACAGGTGTATAAAGAGGCTGGCCCTATATAAAATCTGTAAATAAGTTAATTTAAATTATTATATAAGTGTAAATTATTTCTGAGACTATAGCTTCTCAAAAACACTATGTAAATTGAAAATGTAATCTTATTTCTTTAGCTTTGGTTGTGACAGAGTCAGAGAATAGACATAAACCTGCTGCTGCAGTATT
This sequence comes from Ceryle rudis, assembly GCA_033439905.1. Classification (NCBI taxonomy): domain Eukaryota; kingdom Metazoa; phylum Chordata; class Aves; order Coraciiformes; family Cerylidae; genus Ceryle; species Ceryle rudis. The sequence goes on from JAAGNO010027843.1 coordinate 18,644, forward strand.
TCACCTTATGTTTGCTACTGCTGCTTTGGTTTTGATCGATAACTCCTGCCTCCCCATTTATTTTTTTCTGGTCTAGATGTATAAATTGGCTTCAGTAAACTGGTTTTAGCCATCAGTTTTTCACAAAAAATCCTTCTGTATGTAAAATGTACGTTAATTTAATTCCTTAAAAGAGAGCTCAATAGAAATGAAGGAGATTTTGCATACCTTGCACCCTTCATGAAAGAAGCAGTCTCATTTTAAAATTGCCCCCTATACAAAAAAAGTTCAGTGTTTGATCTTTTTTCCTTTTAATAATTAGCATTATCCTAACTCATCTATCTGCTGACACTTTGCAGTGCTTCTGTTTGCCTGGGTTTTCTTTTTTCACAAGAGCAGATTAAACTGTCTCCATGAAAATGCTTTTTAAATTTACTTTTTTTTACTCACCAATAATGTTAGAAACCTTTCATTTTTGTTCATGTCACTTTGCAGCATTTCTCACTGTTCTAGTGAAAGTCACCTTAAAATCCTTAAAACTCTTTTCTTCCTGCACTGATCCTCAATTCTCCAATTAAAAAAGTATCATAGTTTTGTATTTTAAGTACAGCTTGTTTACAATCACTCAGTTTATGTATTTTTTTTAATCTTTTGAGTCCTAAGAGATTTAGAATACGCAGATTTGAGTTTTTCACGGTAAAAGTTTTAAATCCAATACACAGGAATTTCATTTCTACTTTTCTATTTTATTAAATAAGTGCTGTGATTATATGCTGCTGTCATGTTACGAATATTTAAAATAAAGTGCAAGCCAGTTGTTCCTTGATCAGCATATTTGGTTCTCATATTAGGAAAAAAAATAAAATCCTAACAGAAGTTTGCTTTCTGTTGCTTTTTTGTTTTGTAACTCAACTGTTACTAATTTACTCGGAGTGTTATCAAGGATAACAAATCTATTTTAATTGGAGAGGAAATAAAATCTAGTGTTTGTATAAATTAAATATCATTATGATATTAAAATACCCTGATTTTGCTATTTTTTGTAATAAATTAGAATTTGATTCTTAAGGATATATGATGACTGGAAGTTCATAAAGAATTCAGCACAGAGAGGTTTTGTGTCTTTGTGAAGAGTTTAGGGGTTCAGATAACTCGGAGAATTCACACACATGAGGATTTTTCAGGACAGATACGGAGTGGCAGTTCTGGCAGGCTTGTTTCTAGCACCCACTTTCCCTTACGGGAGGGTTTTCTGTACTTCTCAAGGGAAATTAAAGGAGCAAAGGGTGTTTGCCTCTGAGCTGGTGTATCTTGCCTGAAATAGCCTGTTTAGTTTATGTTGCAAGCCACGTTACGCTGACTTGCTTAAGCAGATGGTTTGTTACCTAACCTTGACCCTAAGTCATGTGAGAGAGACTAGCTGGGTGAGCTGGATCCAACTTCCAGGCTGCAGAACTTGGCATACAGCTCCACAAAGCCCTGTCTGCAAAAGAGATTGACCAAATTTTACTTAAAACTCTTACAAAGCTAAAGCCCAGTAAGGAAGTGATTTTTGATGTCCGTATAGTATGTAAACTGTCCAAGAAGAGTCTGGAAGTAGGACACAAATAGTACCTCCTAATCTGAAATGGAGAGCAAACACATTGTCCAAATAACATCCAAGCAAATAGCATAAATGCTTCATGTTAAAGCTTGTTAACTTTGAAAAGGTGTACGTACTGTATCCCTTATTGTAACTTGTGAGAAATGTTAAAAGACAGAACTATAAAAGCAATTAAAATTTTAATCACTTAGGAACACGGAAGTGTTAAAAGCCTGTTAGCAAGATGACAACTGCTCTGTAGGTTTAGGTTTAAAAAAAAAACCCCAACACTATAATCAGAGTTCTATTCAGACTAGATGTGAAAAAATAATTAGCATAGTCATCAGATTTTGACAGCTTAAATTAGGAAGATGGTTGTTTTTCAATTTACTCTGATTTTCAGTTTCTTAAAGAAACAGAAGAAATTCCGGAGACACAGATACGGGGCTGAGTGTTTAAAGAGCGAGAACTGAAGCATGCAAATAAAGGGAATGGAAGCACGGGTGCTTTGAAAAGGAGGTTAGTAGCAGGATGAAGATGCCTTGGGAGTTGATTTTTTATAAAACAGGTACCTGGAATGAAGAGCTGTGGAGTATATCTAAATATCAGTACATAGTAGCTTTCTTCTAGTAGCTTCTATGTAGAAATCTTTCTGATTTCCATTTTATGTGCAACAGCGAAGCTATTTGCTGCTCTGGATAGGTGGGAGATTTACAGGGGTTTTGGGATTTTGTTTAGAAAACATGGACATTGCATGCCAAATTAGGAAGACTGAATAAGGAAACCCCATAGGTTCCCGGGGGGGGGTTGTTACACATTCAGGTGTTTTCTCTCTGCAGTGAGCTGACTTAGTCTACTGGTTGCTGCAGCTTCTATCTCTGCAGATGCTGAGCTGTCCATACTTTAATTTGTTTTGGAGTTTGTGCTCACAGCGCAACAAAGTTTTTCAATTTTTGTAGATTCTTAATTAGTATGTAAACCCTTCTATTAATACTGCCTGGTTAGTTTTGACCGCATGCTCCAGTATTTTTTGGTTAGCTGCACGTGCAGCCTGAAGCTAAAGGACAAAAAGTTTGTCAAAGTTTCCGAAGTGGTGGTAACCAAAGACAGAGGGTTTTTTCAGTTAGTTTTTATGCTTGTTTTTATTGAAATTAACAATCTAAATACAGTGGGTTGTTAGAAATGAATTCTGACTGCTTGGGAGGTTCATGCAAACACCTGATTACCATGTTCACATGAAACTTCAAGCTGAAGTGTTGTGTACTAGGATTAAATGTTACAAGGAGCAGTGACATTTACTGCCATGGTATTAACTACTCAGAAGATAATCTCTTCTGCCTTTCAAGGCATGCAGGTTCTAGTGTATGACGTGTAAGGCCTACCTGGTGGAAAGGTCAGCTCTTCATAGAGCAAAAGAGATTGGAGATTTTTCTGACTTGCAGTGTTTTTCTGCACGAGTAAGTATGCAAACAGTGAGTTGTTACACAGCGTTCTTTTTTACTCTCTGCTTTGTGCACAACTGACTCCTATCAGCAAGAAGGTTAGATAACAGAGCGGGCTAGAGGAGCACCTCCACTGCTGCCCCAGAGGCTTTTTATTGCCTGTCCTGTGCAGAATGGATGCATCAGCCTCGGCTCTTGAACCTGCTTTGTGAAGGGTGATGGTCATCTTTTCCACGTAGTCAAATGGAAAGAGCCAGTCTGGCGAGATATCTTCATTCCTCATGAAACGGAAGTAGGAATGAACACTTTCCCTCTTAGAGTTTTGTGTGTGTGTGTTTTACGTGTGCAAGTTTTACTCAGTAGCTTGGAAATTTGATGAAGAAGATCTTTCCTCCTCTGTGCCCCTGCCATGCCTTTGAAATGATTCAGGTGCTTCAAAGTATCTTGCCATCTTTGCAAATGTCACTGTGTCACGTTGCTTGAAGACATGTACTGATACTGCTGTGCAGCAATTACTGTGCCATAATTATAATGTGGCTTTCTATGAGGAGGCACATGACCTGTGATAATATAAAGCACCTTTACTGAAATTCAGATTTTATCATTTTTTCTTAACCAGGAATTCCTATCAAGCAATACTGACATGAATGTTACAGTAAAACTACGGGCATTAATTTGTAGAATACTGCTATGTGACTAACTTAGCAAAAGAACTTGCCTTTTCCTAGGACAGGAAAGAAGACAATATATATTCAGTTATAAATGGCTTGGATAAACAAAACTCCGAGGAAAATGTGGGGGGAAAAAAATGGTATTAAATACATCATATGTAATATTTCAAAGTAGGTGAGAACTAGTTGGTTGCCTTTGGACAATTATTAAATTATGCTTTTATAGCCTGGGTAGCTGTTGATGATGGCTGAGATAAAGTGCTTGATAAGTTAAAATCCCTGGAAATGTATTGGAGAGATACTTGAATTAGGGCTTTATTCTTAGATTGAAAAATGGCATTCGCTATCAAAAAAGGGAAAACACTTTTGCAAAGAGTTCCACTGTGAAAACATTTAGGAGAATCATGATAATTGCTGAAAGACAAGTTTAGTAGAAACGCAAATGGTTACCTGCAAATGTTGGGAGAATAAATTAACTTCCAGAAATTACCAAGACAAAGAGCATTTAAACTTATTCCTCTTTTGTGTCTTTTTGATCTTAGAAAGTTAGATCTTGCTGTAAAACTCTTGGCACAATTTTTCTTCTGTAACTTAGTTTTGCATGGTATGGCGAGTGTCATCACTTAAGCTAAATAGTTAATCTTCTAAATGCAAGCTTTTCAAAATGGGTGTCCAGACACAGAAGTCTCTTCCTTTTACCTCTAGTGTGACTGAGAGAGGCATCTGAGTCTGGGATTGACTTTACCTCCCTTTGCTCCATCATAAATGCCTATGACGTTACTGGAGTCAGTATGGGAGCTCTGTTGGTAGGGTACAAGCTACCAGAAAAGTAACTTGCATGAAAAGTCTCTTTTGGTGTTTTACAAAATAGAGTGTACCAAAAGTAACTTTGACTCCTATCTCTGCAACATAATGTAGCCCTTTTAGAACTGTTAACAGTTGCTTTGTAAAGGCTTAATCAGCAACTGCAAGTTTCTGTAAGGAAGACCCATGTTCCAGGGTGGAAGCTTCTCCTCTGCTGGGTTCCCAGCTTGAACCAGTGGTACAGAGAAGGGAGGTGAGGACACACCCTGGGGGGAGCAGGGCCAGGAATTGCTCTCCTCAGCACTTAACGGTGAGGATCCCAGGAGTGCCATTTGCCATGGAGGGGAAACGTTTTTGTCACAGCTGCTGGAACTGATGCTTTGCAGGACTTCTGCAATCATGCTAAAGGAAGTCACAGTCAGAATTATTTTTATCTTAACGGTTTTGAACACCTGTGCAAGCCACCAAGATGTCAAACTGTTGTATTCCTTGCTACTTTTTATGTATAGTGCCACTTGAAAAAATCTAAATCACAGCTAAGGATGCAATCACACTTTGCTTTGCTTCTGCCTCCCACTGTGTCAGGAGTTGAGGCAGCAAGAATGGCCTTGAGCCCCAGACATGATCGAAAGGAGAAGGGACTTCCCAAAAGCACTGTCTGAAAGAAACCCTGAAGATGGTTGATGATGAAATCTAAACCAAAAGAAACTCTGTTAGGGCTACATGTGGATCTTGGGAATGCAGTAGGTCAGCCCCAGAAAACCATGCAAGCTTACTATAGGAAAGAGTGATCTGTTCCTTGACTTCATCTCTCATGTAAGTAACAGCCCCCCATTGCACATACTCCTGCTTTAACCCTCCAAGTTCTAGTCTTGGTAGTTTGTGGGGAAAAGACCAAGATAAACTAATCCACTGCCATCATCCGAACGTTTTTTTGCCTGGAAATACAGAAGGCAGTTGTCCCATTCACTTGGTGGGGGATTTTCTCCAACTCTTATAAACATCAATGTATTTGGCTACATTGTTTATAATAGTTTTGCTCGATGATCTTAGACGGAGGGTGGGCTGAATAATGATGTTTCTGTCCCAGTTCCACTCTAAACTCATCTAACCACAAGCCAGCCTCCTTCTCCCCCTTTTCAGTCTCAGGGGGGCTGGGGAACCCAGCCAGCTGAGAGCTGCTCTCTGTTCCTGATGGGTGAGTTGCCCTTCACATTGAAAGTATGATGTAGTTTCACTGATTGTTGTTTAGCGGTTGCTTAGCTCAAGCTGCTTCCCCGCCTCAGCGCTAGCTGCTGTTTGGCCTGCTTGACCTTATTTCAGTTCTCGCCTACTTCTCACCCCAGCCCTTTTTCTGTCATACAGTCTGCTCTTTCCTGCCTTTAACCGTGCCCTGCCACTTACCCAGCTTACCCCATTTGAAACATGTTTCTCTGGTTCCTGTGCTTCTTCCACAGACTTTTTCACTGATGCTGTCATGGTGCTTGACTCATAAAATGGTCCTTGATTCATGATCCTGCTGCCTGAACTTAGCTACAGGATGCAACTATGTCTTGGTTGTGTCACCCAAAACCTCCCTACAGCTGGAAACTGGAACAGATCATGTCCCAGATCCAAAAGAGGTGGTCTGATTGGTAACACTTAGTCTTTCCTGTACAAAATGTGAGGTGATAACTTCACATGAAAGCAGCTCCTCTTGACTGAAGCTAGAAGGGCTGTTCGTGATTTCCTACCACTAATTGGTGTGTCCTTTACGCAGTTTAGTGATGAAAATGTGAAAACTTGGATTTTTATCTCAAAGAACATGACATAACAACAGCACTTGACTTCAAATAGGGGAACAAGCACAGGGCTTTGGCTAACAAGTGGGACAGAGGACTAAATGAAGTTGCTGATAATGCAATTAGTGGGAAGGCATTTCCGACTTACTGTGGCTCTACACTTTTCTACAGTTGAAAATGAAGGGGAATTAAAACTGCCTTGCTTTTTAGTGATACAGAACAAACTCTGCTCCTTTACAGGTCTAAGAGCATGGTAGGCAGAAACTTACTAAATCAAAGAAAATTCAGAGTTGAGTGAGGTGTTCTGGACAGACCTGGTGAGAAATAGGGGCATACAGGGGAGACTTAGGCAAATCACAAAAGGAAGAAGTTACCCACAGAACAGGGAAGGGCCTAAGGAGTGACCGATGTGCAATCTTTCTCCTGCAAATTATGGGAAAGTAACCCATTTTTTGGTCTTTATTTCTGTTTCTTATATAATAGCTCATCTCCAAAAGTATTTAGAGCAGATTTCCCTAGAGTGACTAAGCCAGCTTCAAAAATCAGGGGGAAAAAAAAAAAAAAAAGGAGTCTGCCTAGAAAGATTGTTTTTCCACTCTGTGCCAGATAAACAGATAAAAATGTGTCTGTGGCTTATTTAATACAGGCCATCAAAGTTACCACCTCACCTTGGAATGAATCCAGTACATGGTTTCTGGTTTATTTCCCAATTCTTGTAAACAAATCTTTTTCTTTTTTTTTCTTTTCTTTTTTTTTTTTTTTTTTTTTTAATAAAATGAATGGTAAAGAATTGTGGTTT
>JAAGNO010027844.1:0-16931 GCA_033439905.1 Ceryle rudis
GCTTGCCCTGCGCGGCTCCACACGCAGGCACTGTGCGGGGCTGCGTGCATGCATTGCCTGGGGGTGCGCTGCGCGGCTCTGCACGCATGCACCGTGGGGTTCTGCAAGTACTGTACGGGTCTTCGTGTGCTGCACAACCTTGCAGACGTTGCATGGCTCTCCATGAGCTGCACGGCTCGACAAGTGTGCGCTGCATGGCACTGCACCCCTACATTGCACAGTTCTGCATGCATTGCATGGTTCCTCCTGTGCTGCAGGGCTCCACACATGCACTGTGTGGTTCTGCGCACACTGCGCCCATGCATTGCACAGTTCTGTATACATCACACGGCTCCTTGTGTGCTGCACGGCTCTGCACGCATGCACTGTCTGGTTCTGTGTGCACTGCTCGTCCCTGCAAGCATGTATTGCACAGTTCTTCATGTGTTGCATGACTGTATATGTGCTTTATATGGTTCTGCATACGCCATGCAGCTCAGCACATGTGCATTGCGTGGTTCCTCACACACTTCATGGAAACTGTTGGCCCTGAGTGGTGGCTCCCCACCTTCGTCAAGCTGGTGTGAAGATCCTGTTTACTTAAGCGTGGGGTTCCCACAATTCAGGAATGGCGATTTTGCTTCCCTGCTGGGTACAGGGTTTGGCGTGTGGGGTGGCAGACAGTGACGGTGGCTGTGCTGGTTGGGCAGCCTGATGGAGTGTGTGGGGTGGTCGGAGGAGAAAAAAGGAAAGAAAGCACATTCCTGTGCCAGCCCAGGATCAGGGAGCGCAGGTTGGCCTGGTACAGCTCTGCGTCGAGTAGCTGGGGGAGCCGTGGAGGAGTATCTGTGCTTAGAGAGGAGGAGGAGGAAAGCTCTTTTGGCACGGCCCTGAGCTGAGCATTGTCTTTGCTGGGTTTGGCTCCTTTCCCTGAAAAGCAAAAACTCTTGCATGAGGTCATGGAATGGTCACTTAAGAAAACGGGACTTTCTTGTTTGGAGAGGAGTTTGGGCAAAGTGTGTGCTTCAGAAAGGAAAAAAGAAAGATCTCTCACCGGTCTTTACATTTTTTTCCCAATGTACAGAAAATGAACTTTAGGTTGATAGCGGGGGGCTGTTTGTTATTGCTTTGCTTGCCCGTGAAAATGCGCAAGTGTTTCCTAGCAGTGTTTCTACCAGCATGCAATTAAACTTGCCAGGCACTAAACTGCACAAGCTTGAAAATCTTGCTGTTAGTGAAAATCTCAGTGTTTTGGGGGTTTCGTTGGTGTTTTTTTGCCTTTTTTAATTTTTTTTTTTTAATTATTCCAGATATATTGTCTTGAGTTAATCTCTACAAAGCAAGTACTGAGGCTGTTTGTTGCCTTTGCTTTCTTACCCTGTCAGCACTTCTTTGATGACAGGAACAGCTTAGGCTGAGCAAACAACAGCAGCAGTGTAAACACCTCCCTCTCAGACGCAGTTAGGGCTTGTACAGCTGAACTAGAACTGGGGATTTTAGGATTGTTGTCATTTCAGAGGATAGGAAGAAGGGTTAATTTTTTCCACTGTTTTGTGAGGTTTGTGTGGTTTTCTGCTTCATAAATCAGTAATGATGCTGTGTAGGTAGGATGTTGAAGGTGTTTTTTCTGTCTATAAAATGGGAGATGCAAGTCCTTTGGTGGTTGACTGAAAAGCATAAGTTTGTATGTGTATACACAGGGTTTTTCTTGAAAATGCTACTCCACACTTGCCTCAATTGTGCGTTCTTGTACGTATAGCTTGTTACTGGTATGTTATATGAGGGGAAATCTTTTGAAACCAAAAGCAAAAAAGCCTGTTTTGTTTGGCTTAGCAGAACAGGATGTGCTGGGCAATGAGGCCAAACCTGTCACTGGTGCAAGCTTAGAAACAGTGTTCAGTCAAAGGTGGCCCGCACATCCTGGGTGTGAGTTCAGATGGCGAAGAAAGGAGGATGTTCTGAGATGCCACCTTGAATCCAGGATGGTATGTCATGGCCTCGTGTCCTGGTTCCACTGGGATGAAATCCTAGCCTAGCCATGGTCTGCAGGCTGTTAGCAGTTTGGAGTCAGCCAGGAGCTTAAGCTGGTAGGGGAAAAGCCAGAGCAACTGCCAGGACCTGGTTACAGGTATATCCCATAAAAGTCACCCTCAGTATGAAGGGGGAAGTTTGCTGAGCATGGATAGCTTCTTCTCCTCTCATAGGTTGTCATCTGTGGAGGAGCTTGGTCAGCATTCTGCTTCTGAGGATGCTTTCCCGTTTATTGTGACTCCTGTACATTCTCTGTGTTGAGTATAACTTTGTATACTTGATACTAATATTAGTTTGGCTGTTTCATTAAATCTGTTCTCATTTCAGCCCATGGGTCTCCTCTCTTTTTTCTGATCCCCCTTCTCAGGTGGGGAAGGGTTATCAGGTGATAGACCAAGTGCTCTAGTTTTGCTCTGGATGCAGGCTGAATGTACACCTTGTGTGAGGACCTCTGTTGTCAATCAGCAGCGCTTTATAAACTGTGAGAGCTGTGATTTTTTTTTTATTGTCTAACTAACACTAGGAATGTTAGTTTTCCTTCTAATTTTTCTAGAGGGTTTCCCAAAATAGGGTGTAATTCAGATTATGTGATATCCTGGTTTTGGCTGGAATAGTGTCCTGGCTGGAGTGAAAACAGAACTAATTCTCTTCAGTGATTTTACTTTTCAGGTCAGTTGCTCTAACTAACTGCACTGTCTGAAGTTAGCAACCTGGTTTCAGAGACAGTGTCTGCTGCTGGCAGGGATAACACCCCGTGTTTAGAGTTACTACCAAGGGTTGGTGTGCAGACCAAGGCCACTGATGGATCTTGTGTACCATGTTGGGGGGTGCAGAAAGTGAAAGGCCGCACCCGCAGGGAGGAGCAGACAGGGCAGGTGACCTCCAACTGACCAACGAGGTATCCATCCCATAGACATCATATTTGGTATAAAGCAGAGGGATCCGAAGGGTCTATAGGCTTTTCCGTGGGGTCATCTCCCCTCTTGGACTGCTTTGCCAGAACATCCAAGGAGACTCTGTCCATTCTGCCTTCAATCCTGTGTTCCTGAATCTGGTAGCAGAATCCAGCTTCTGAACCCAGCTCCCGTCTGCTGCAGGGCCCAGTCTGGGACCACCCTGGTGCCTGCTCCACAGCATCAGTGGTGACGGTGATGTAATTGCCATCAGGGGGTTGGGTTTGATACTGGTTTTGTAAATATTTGTACATATTCCATTTTATTATTATTTTCATTTTCATTAAAGCTGCTCTAGTTTACTTTTCTAATCACTGAGTGTCTCTCCCTTATTCCTTTTCTCTTCCCCTTTGGGGAGGGAGGGGGGTTAACAGAGTGTCTGTTAGGTCTAAGGGGCCGCCCCCACCCTAAGCTGTGACAGATTGAGTAAATTTTTTTCCTAGTAGCTAGCACAGTGCTGTGATTTGGGTTAAGGATGAGAATAATGTTGATAACATGTTGATGTTTTCATTGTTGCTGAGCAGTGTTTACATTAAGTCACGGACTCTTCAGCCCCTAGCCCTACGTTTTCCCGGTGGGAAACCAGAAATTATTCCAGTGCTGATGAAATGTATTTAGTTGTCACTCAACCACAGTTTAGATGTGTTGTTGTTTTTTTTCTCTCCCTGCCTGTTAGGTTAAGGGGGAAGAAGGAGAGGTTATTTATTCCTCTGCTTAATAGGAATGAGGAACACACAGTCTTTGTAAGTCAAATTTCCTGGACATAGAAGGATGCTCATTTTTTACCACTATTTTAATTCAAATGCAGAGCTCTCAAGATTGCTGTATTTGCTTTGTTGCTTGTGTTAGGGAAAGCTACTGTGCTTCAAGGATAAAAACATTATTCTACCACTGATTGATGCCGCAGGGACAGAAACTCAAAGCTTAACTTGCAATATTGACAATAATGAAATCATGGCTATGTACACCTTCCACTTTTTCTCTCTGAATAAGCAGTGTCATGCAGTTTCTCTTTTAAAATGTGGAAACCAGATGCGGGCAGAGCAAACCAACTGCTTGGGTTCAGTCTTGGATTTATACAGTTTTTGGTGTTGCCAGCTTCAGATGTTCAGAAAGCACAGGCTGGCCTCTTGGGACTGATAGGTGACATAAGGAACACAGCATTGCTCAAGGACAGATGGGTTCACCGTCTGTGCTCATCTTTTCAAGCTTATCTGCTGAAGCAAGAGAAATCACAACTTAGCCTTGTAAAATCCCCAGAACTACCCTGCTTCTGAGGTCAGCCTGACTGAAGCAGTTCAGTGGGACACCAACCATCACAGTAACATCGGAATTGGCAGCATGTGAAGTGAATGGGAATTTTGCCAACTGGCAGCAGTGAGGGTTGGAGCCGATTGTTTCTGACTTAACTTTATAATCTGTGGGTTTAATTCTTTGAGGAGAAATTAATATACTTCATTTTGCTGTCGTGGTTGTGCTAGTGGCCTCAGAAGCTATAAAAAAAACCGAACAAAAGTGAACTGAATAAACCATCCTGTCTGGGTTTTTTCTTTATTTGTTTTCTTGGAAGAACGATGCACTGTGAAGTATCTCCCAGACCTTAGGGTTTCACTATATTTTGTGGACTCCATACGTTAGGAGAAATCCCTGCTTTATGCGAGCAACCTGTCTTATTCTATTGTGTCTGTCAGGGATGGAGTTAATTTTCTTCATAGGAGCTCATATGGTGCTGTGTTGTAATTTTTTCACCAAAACAACACTGATAATACATTAATGTTTTAGCTGTGGCTGAGCAGTGTTTGCATAGCATTTGGACCTTCTCTGTTTCTCATGCTGATTCTCCAGTGAATAAACTGGGGCTGCACAAAGGGTTGGGAGGCGATAGATGCAGCCAAATGACCCAAACTCACCAGAGGGGTGGTCCGAGCTATGTAACATCATGATCAGCAATAAAAACGGAGCAGGGGGACTTAGGGAGATGAGCCATCCCTAACCTGGGAACTGCCTGGGCATGGGTCTGCCTCTGGGAGATGATGAACGATTGCCTTTGTATCACTTATTTGGTTTCTTTCTTTCTTTCTTACTCCACTTCTCTTTTGCTTATTAAACAATTTTTACCTTGTCCTACAACTTTTCTTGCTTTTACTCTTCCTTTCCTCATCCCACAAGAGCAGGGAGGAGCAAACACTTAGTTGCACAAGAGGATTAATCCACAGCATCCACCACAACAAAATCTTTCTTCAGTTCTATTTAGATGCAGTTGTGACATTTACCTGTGCTGGTTAAGCCAGAGTAATAATACCCATTTTTGTTTAATGCTCGGTAGACTTTATACCGTGGGGTTTCAGTTTAGTCCAGTGGTTTGGGGTTAAAATTGTTCATGCTTAGGGAAGTTGTTGGGCAATAGCAAGACATGATATGTCTGGTCAGCACAGTGATTCTTTTGGATTGTTGACTTTGATGTCAGATTTGCGTGCCTGTGTATCTCTTGGGTCTGCAAACTTGGCTGTAGTTGCTAAAGGCCGCAGCAGACATCCCAGCTATTTAAATGACCTACAGTTTGGAGTTTTGGCTGGGAAACTCCAGTGCTGGAAGAGGATGGTAATTTGTATTCTGGTGGAAATCCTGAAGGAGGGAGGGGATGCTCCCTCATGATCTGAAACAGGGAGCTCAGCTCCAAAATTTCACAGTGCAGGACATGTTTGAAAGTCCTTTTAAAGTGTGTGTTGCAATTGGGGGTCTTTGGCTATTATGTGGGAAAAATAATCCTTTAAATGCATTGTAAATACATTTTGTTTGTCATTGTACTTGAGGTAGATTCCAAGGAAAATTAAAGGAAATATAATTCAAGATGAAGCTAGCACCCGAGTTATGTTTTACTCTTTCAACTGCAGCAAACAAAATAGATGTGCTCTTCTCTCCTCTTTTTCAAATATGCCAAAACTAAAGTGAAAATGGTCCTGGTTTTGACTGCAATGGAGCGAATTTTTCTTCTAGTAGCTAGAATAGTGCTGTATGTTTGACTTAGTATGGGAATTGGTATATTAGGTGTCCTGGCTTTGCTGGGATAGAATCATAAGAATCAGTTTTCTATCCAGAAATGCTGCGTTTTTGAGATGACAGCAGCAGCTGATTCAGTGAGAATGAAGTTGATAAGATGCTCTGTTTTCATTGGTGGCCAGCTGTGGTATGTGGGTCTCCATGGTGATCAAGGTCTTCAGCAGTTTTGAGTTAGCCAGGTGCTAAAGCCAGGGAGGAGCAAACACCATCGCAGCTGACCTGAGCTGTTTGACCAACAAACATGTTCCAGAAAATCAACGTTATGCTCAGTATAAATTAGAAAGTTTACTGAAGATGGTCTTTTCCCCTGATGGCTGCCATCCTTGGAGGGTGTCACCTGTCATTCTGCTCCCAAGGTGGCCCGTTGTACTTTCACTGGAGCTGCGGTGTTTGCAGTGCTTGGTGTCCACCGTTCACTGCTGGGAGTGCACAGCTTGTGACCACTACGTGGGCTGAGTATAAATCCGTGTACTTTATTTTAGTATTAATATTGGGGTTTTTTTTATTAATACTTTAATAACCCATTTCAAGCCATGTCTCTCCTTTCCTTTTCCCAGTTCCCCTTCACAGTGTTTGTGGGGGGATCATTGCATAACGGAATGAATGACTAAATGAAGGTATATTATTCAACGGAAGATGTTGGTAATACACTGGTATTTTTAGTTGTTGATAGGAAATCAAGGACTTCTTAGCTTCCCATATCCTGCTGTTGTGCAGGTGTGCAAGAAGCTGGTTTGCACAGAGCCAGGGCAGCAGACCCAGACTGGCCAATTGAATATTCTATATCATACAATGCCCTGCTCAGTGTATATATAGATGAGGGTGGGCCAGGAAGCTGAGATTGTGGTTTTTAGGATTTTCTCTCTTCCAGGATTGTGGCCTGGCCATTGATCAGTGGGTGGTGAGCAATTGCACTGTGCATCACTTGTGTATTTTCTTATTAACATTGTTATTATTATCATTACTAATTTAATTTTATTTTATTTCAGTTATTAAATTGTTTTTATCTCAACCTACAAGTCTCCTTACCTCCACCCCTCCAATTCTCTCTCCCTCATCCCCTGGGATAGAGGCGGGTAAGCAAATGGCTGCATGGCATTTGGCCACTGGCCAGGTTGAAACCACAACAAAATTTAAATGACTTTTAAGGAACAGAATGACTCAAATCAATACTTTTGTTTGAGTAATTTTTTAATTTATTTTTTTTTCCTTTTAATTAGGATGGATCCCATGGATTATGCGCAGGTTATGAGACAAGCTGGGAATCAGGATTTTAAAAATGGAAATTACTCTTTGGCCATCAGAAAGTACGATCAAGCTCTATATATGCTTGGTTGCTTAATGCAGTGGGTCCCGTAAGTATTCTTGCATTACTATATGTAAACCGTAAGACAAGTCTGACATTTGTACAGTACTATGGTTAACTGAGAACTCTATTTCTTGCCATAACACCTGATTGATTTTGCTTTTATATCATTTATAACAGTCTTTAATGTACCAGTTCTTTAATTAAAGATGAATTGCTGTTCCTGACATGTCTGTGGGAGATTAGTTAGTGACTGTAATACGAATATTTTTACATAAGCATCAATTATAAATTAGTGTAATTAAAGCTCAAATGAATTTCCCATAAACCTTGATGATTTCTGTTAAATTACTTCTGTTTCTTACCTGGCATGCTGTGGATTAATCTTGCTGTGATTCTGCCATGTACTGGTCACATCTATGGCCTGTTGTTACGTGGGTCATCTGATTATCTTTAAACCGATTCATGTAAGTTACTTTGTTCTTGTTATTTGGTCTTTCTTGGTATTCTCAGATTTGTTACAAAATAACTTTTCAGTAGAAGAGTTCTTCCAGTATTTCTTTCCAAACGTGAAGTGCTTGTTTTTATTGGCTAACGTCAGTTCCTAATGTTATTAATGATTAAATAGTTGATGATTATGTTAACACTGTAGGTAAACTAACTTAACATCAGCCATTCATTATTTTAACTATTAGCTGTTCAGACTAAATAGTAGAGTAAGTCAGGGGCATGTGTGTCTCTTTTTCCCCTTGCCATAGCTTGCCTCATCAGGATTTGCTTGCACACAAGAGTGTCCTCTGAACACATCCAGTGTAACTCAAACAATTTTGAGTGTAAATTGATGAGAATAAAGTGAAGGATGCATCTCCGTGGCACATAGTATTTCTTTGAGTACAAGTTTTCCACTCTCCCCAGTACCTTGTGGGCTGTAGTCCTGGGATTTGCATTCAGCTCTTTCCAGAAACCCATTTGGAGGCAGCAGATGCCTTATATACTTCAGTATATTCTGTTTTCTAAAATGGTTTTAATTCTTAGCTGGTAGATAATTCTTTTCAATTCCATCAACTGGTGATACGGCAAAATGCGTTTAGGTTGCGTTTTGGTGACCAAAATGTGGTTAGTGTTCTTTCCATGTAGCAGCTTCCACTTTAGTGTTGTGTTTTCTCCCATTCTTGGCCAGCGGCCTTCTCCAAGCCATATGTAGGCCTGTTGAAATGGTCTAAATTCTTTCTAAATCCTCATACTGTGTTGTTCTGGTGGGTTTTCTTTCTGCTTTGGAAGAGACTAGGATATCACAAAGAATTTCATTTAGAATGTCACTAAGAGATTTTACAGGTGATGCTCAAATGATCTCTGTTTACTACAACTCCTTTTTTCCCCCTGACTTTGTTAGGTGGATGATATGTAGACTTTTTTTTTTTTTTTATATCCTCTTGTTGCTAACTATAAAGTACAACGTGCCCTTTTTCAGATGAATAAACAATTATGCTAAAAATGTTATTTTCAGGTGTTCCAGGGACATAGCTGTCTTACACTGCAACAAATCAACTGCCTTGTACAGCCTTGGCAAATGGAAAGAAGCGGTGCTGGCAGCCTACGAGAGCTTACGCTGGGATCCGGAGTATGTGAAGGTATTTCAGACGTTTCCACTGGCAGGTTTTGTGTGCCTTACTTTTCAAAACAAGCATCCATATAGGCTTTTTCCTGTGCTTTGAGGTGTGAGAAACAAATACAGAGTTGGTGTCCGGCTCTGTATATAAGCATCAGAATTACTACTGTAATAGTACTTTTATTGAAAAAGCTTGCACCAGGAGATGATGGTTCTTTCTGGGTGCCACTGAGAGAGGCACCAGTGCTTTCAAGAAAGATAAATACTTTATTAATATCCCAGACAAATTGATAGCAAGTTATAAAAACTTACATGGCCTCATCAATCTCTTCTCCCAAGGAACAAGTGATAGGACAATAGGAAGTGGCCTCAAGTTGTGGCAGGGGAGGTTTAGGTTGGATAGTAGGAAAAATTGCTTCACCAAAAGGTTGTTAAGGCCTGGAACAGGCTGCCCAGGGAAGTGGTGGAGTCCCCATCCCTGGATGGATTTAAAAGCTGTGTGGATGTGGTGCTGAGGGATGTGGTTTAGTGCTCGGTTAACAGTTGGTCTTGATGATCTTAAAGCAACCAAAACAATTCTGTGATTCGCTGATGCAGCACCGGCTGGGTCTCTGGTCAGGCCACAACAGATTGCAGAGATTCCATCCACGGTGAGGTTCACCAGCATTGTGTTCGCTTGTCTTACAGAGCCTGGCTAACAGTAGAGATTCATCTGTCACTGACATCAGTCAGGTCTGGGCTGGGAACTTAGCTTTGAAGGCTCACTTGAGCAGTGTGCCCTGATATTATTTACATGTTAATAAGCCTACTGGGAACAGTACGTGGTGATCAAGGTTGTATTGTATTTCCAGTGGACAGAACAATACGCTACGCATGTGCTTGTGATTAAGTACACATTGATTATCTACAAGTTGACTTAAGTACTCATCTGGTAGGAATAAGTAGCAGTTGTGTGGTATTTACGATATGGAAATGTAGACTTCAGTTGGTTTTTAAGTACAATAGAGAATCTTCTGGACTAACCACTACAGACTCCCAGAGACTTCAGTGTGCTAGAATACTTCAGGTTGGAAGGGACCTTTAAAGGTCACCTAGTAGAAGGTATTTGATTTAGATACGGTAAAATTGCATCCAAATACCAGTAGAACTTGTATTGTATTGCAGCACAGAGTTGTGATATTGTAGTTGGAAGGGACCAACCAAATCCTGTCCAGAGGAGCTTAAGATATAGTTGCTAACAGTATGTCTTTCATCCTGTAGTTATTTTCAAAGTTTAGTATTCCAGGTTTCATCATTCTTAGTATCTATAATGACATCAGTAGCATGTTGTGAATTTCAAGGGATGTTTATTGCACTTTTTTTTGTCTCTGTGTATAAGAAGCTGTAAAAATAATGATACCTGTCATTTTTTGTATCAGGGAATTTAGGAAAAATGATAACCTTTTGTAGTAAAGATCTGTGAATATTTTCCCAACAACAGTACTTTTTGTTCTTTTTTTTCTCAGGCTTATTATAGAGCTGGCCATTCACTGATCATGTTATCGGATTCTTATGAGGCAATTTCTATGTTTCATAAAGGTTTGGTTCTCCTGAATGTTTCTGCAGATCGAACTCAAGTTGCTGATTTTATAGTGGGAATCTTCATAAGTGTCAATGGTAAACTCACATTAAGAGCTTAATTTTTCTAAGAGCCTTTCAGTAGTGATGGCAGCACAAGTCCTTTGTAGGGTGTCCTTCATAAGAACGTTCGTTAGGTCCTTAATTCCTCAGGATTATGAATGTGTTGATGATGTGGTGAACTTGGTCCTGTTTGTATATACCAGATGTCAACAATCCCAACAGACTGTGCAGGGAAGTGTGTTGTCTCACAAGATGTTGTCAATTATGGAATAGTTAGAAAAGGTTGAAATTCAGAGTCATGGAGACAAGGCTGGAGGTCCAGACTCCCATGGCTTTAGTGTTTTTTATCCAAACCACTCTGCTTTTCTTTTAGCTAGGTAAGTTTGAAAGTAATTAGAAGATATTCAGCTTAAACTTCAGTTTACAGTGCAGTGTATTCCAGTGTTGGGGGGGACTTCCCCTCAGCTAAGTAATGGGCAGCAGTGAAAAGAGGGAATTTGGTCTTTGTGTGGCATTGTGTGAGGTTTTTTTGAGTAATGTCCACCCTGTGTCTCCCTGCCCTCTCCTCCTACTTGCTTTTTGGTCCCGTTCACAGGCTTTGTCTGATGGGGCTTGCAGGATTACCAGGAGATTTTGAGTTGTACCCCTGCTGTGTTTACTTGAACTTGTAGCCTTATATGAAGGACATTGATTAGCTTTAGCAGCATCTGTGGTTGGGCTCTCCCACCAGTGGAAGAACCACTACAAGGTTCACAATGTCTTGAGGCTTCAAGGTGTTTCTTGAGGTCAGGGATTAAATTCTTTTTCCCTTGTTTAATGAAAACTGGCCACTGATAACAAAGTGCCATATCAGTTGGGCAGCCAGGGATATTTAAGGCCCCATTTGGTGTTTTCCTGGCTATCAGTCAGTGCTAAAATTGTTACTGTGCAATGAAGTAATTTAGTTGGGAAGACCACAACTTTAATAGTGCTGTATATATTAAATAGTTCTCTTGGTTGCTTATTCTTGCAGATGAACGAGTCTTTCCACCAACTTTTCCCCCAGCATATGATTATATTTTCAGCGCAAGGTTTGACGCCCTGATTTGGCAGGTGGTGATAGAAAGGTTGGCCCAGAAGGGGAAGTGGCGGGTAAGTCTGTTGCTGCATTACCTGCTGCTATGTGGTAGGTGCTTGTGTCTTACCTCTTCAGGGTAAGCTAGTGTTGCCTTTAATATCTAAAACCACAGAATATTTATTGTTCCCTGGTTCAAATGTCTTAAGTATTTTTCAAGTATTAAAAATATCATAACCATATATATAATATATAAGATAATTTCTTAATTACCTTTCTCAAAGGGATACAATGAATTTGAAATCCTACTTGTTGGTTGCTGTTGTCTCTCATAAATACAGTGCCATCTAGGCTCATTATTCATGAAAGAAGTCAGAGGGAGACTAAAACATGTTTATTTGTGTCCCCTTTTACTTTTCCTTACATATGACTGTCCTGGTTTCAACTGGGAAAGACCTAATTTTCCTTATTAGTAGCTGAAACAGTGCTTCAGTATGGGAATTGGTATGAGAAGAATGCTGATAACGCCCTGATCTTTTCAGTTGTTGCTAGGAAATTGAGGACTCTTCAGTTTCCCATGTCTTGTTAGCACACAGGTGCACAAGAGACTGGGAGGGAGCAGAGCCAGGGCAACAGACCCAAGCTGGCCAGTGGAATATTCCATATCATACAACATCATGCTCAGTATATAGATGAGGGTGGACTAGGACGCTGGGGCTCCTATCTTAAAGAAAAAAAGGTCTGAAATGTTGATAGCTCTTGATTGCTTCCCTACAAGATATAATGAGGCAAACCCCAAAGTTTCCAAGAGTGCTTACAAGATCAGTAATATTTTGGTTTCTTTTCTTTTTTTTTTTTTTTTTTTTTTTCCAGTCTTGTCTGTTGCTTTCATCGGAGAATAAAGGGCTACCAAGGAATCTGAGAGTCAACCAGTTATCACTGAAGAATCTCTTTGAGGTAAAGTAGTAATCCTTGTTACTACTTTTTTTCTCTGTGTGTGTGTGTCTATTTCTATTCTTGTTCACTTTAGTGATTTTCCATCTCCTGTGCGAGGTTGAAACAGATCCAAGAAAAATAAAATGGAAAATAATATATGGACTTTGATTATGTTGAATCATCTATTTTGTCTCTTTTCATTTGAAAACTATAAAAAATCCTTGATTAAATTTCTGTATGCAATTTAGTATTTCCTTTAATTTGATGAAAAGATGACAACTTCCTCTCAAGTACAGCAAGCTATTCATGTCACACTTGTAACTTGGCAATTTAATGATGAAAAATGTCTGGCCTTGGTTAAGCTACCTGTCTCTGGACTGTGTCTTGGTGCTGAGTATGATTACAGGGAGTAGAGATGGTTGTAGTGTTGCCATTTTCTCTTCCCTCAATTCCCCAGATTTTCAGCAGTTTGCTTTATATGTAGGCAACAATTTCTAACCTTCCTCCCCAACTTCCTTGTAGACTCAGCAGCTAAGGTGGTTGTGCCTCTCTGTTCCACTCTGGTGATACCCCCCCTGCAGTGCTGGGCCCAGATCTGGAGTCTTCAACACAGGAGAGACAGGGACCTGTTGGAGTGGGGCCAGAGGAGGCCACAAAAATGATCTGAGGGCTGGAGCCTCTCTGCTGTGAGGCCAGGCTGAGAGAGTTGGGGTTGTTCAGCCTTGAGAGGATAAGGCTCCCAGGAGACCTTATTTCAGCCTTTCAGTACTTAAAGGGGCCTGTCAGAAAGATGAAGACAGCCTTTTTCGCAGGGTCTGTTGTGACAGACAACGGGTGATTGTTTTAAACTAAAAGAGGGGAGATTGAGACTAGAGAGAAGGAAGAAGTTTTTTACACTGGAGATGATGAAACTCTGGCCCAGGTTGCCAGAGAGGTGGTAGATGTCCCATCCCTGGAACCATTCCAGATGAGGTTGCCTGGGGCTCTGAGCAACCTGCTCTAGTTGCAGATATCGCTGCTCACTGCAGGCGGTTGCACTAGGTGACCTTTAAAGGTCCCTTCCTAGCCAAACCAGTCTGTGATTCTGTGCTGTGTTAGTGCCAGCAGAGTAGCCCTTACAGGACTTTATACTGCCCACCATCATATCTCATGTGCTTGCTCAGTTTTTTGCACGAAGGGAGGGGTGGGTCAGGTTTCAACCCTGGATCAGCCAGCCCCATGGCCAGGCAGTGACATGGCTGTGGTGCTAGAGCAGCATAGCTGTGGTGGGGCCAGAGGCATGGGAGCCTCAGCTTAAAGTAGCTCCCAAGAGAAGGTGCCTGCTGCCATGGCTTGCAGCTCCTCGCAGCACCCTGGCCTGGGGCACAGCAGCAAAGCAGCCCTGTGAGGGGTGAACTTGCTCCTTACACTGACAGTAAAGTATGGCATTGCAGTAGAGGACATGCGTAGGGTATCTTAGCAAAAAACCTTCCTGGCAAGGAAATCAAAATGCCCTGTTGAGAGAGGAGGATAACAGGGGGTTGTCTTGCAAAATAGTATGTCCTTTGTTGTTGAATTGGCCCTACCAGTCTTAGCTGTTCTAGTGGGTTGTCCATCTGGAAGACTGAAAGAATTGAGATGAAAGATCCCTAAGCGGTGCTGAGAAAATGTGGGTCTGACAGCTCGAACTTCCCCTGCTGCCATTGTGTTCTCCCTGTAATTTGTTGTATTTTGATTTTGTCACTGTGCGCAAACAGTAATTCTTGCCAGTCAAAATTTGGCATGAGGTGTTAGAAAAAAAAAAAGATTTATTCGTGAATGTTGGAAGCATGTGTGAAGACTGCTATTTAAAAAGATGACTGGCACAAATGGAGAAATTATGTCTGAATGCTGTTTCCGACCACCCCCTCATGCCCTGATCCTTCTGGAGTATTGTCTCAATTTCTGTCTGCACTTCCTTTGCCCACCTCGAGTTCCCCATGTTGCTGTACCCCTTGTAGACTGTACTTCATGTTCATCAGGTCCTTGATAGAACATCCTTTTTTCATTTCAGCTGCCTTCTACTCAGGCTGTGTGCTCTCCACCTTGGTCTGTAAACTTCCCTGTCAATTCCGTATGTCTGTCAGATCACCTTCTAGGAATTTTATGTGGCCAAAAATCTGTCTCCAAAGGCTTAACACCTTTTCTTTGTGTAAGCAGTCGTATCATCATTGTTGTCTTAATAGAATCAGATGCTTCCTGAGCTGGAGGAGAGTATGGCTTTGTCCCACTCTCTGTCCATGGAGTTCCTGAGATGTAAAAGTTCTGTTTCCCTGAGTTCCCTAAACCTCCTTCCCACTGTCTCTTACTCCCTTTTTCTCAGTTTCAAGGTTTTTTCCATCCCTTTCTTGCTTTGGGGTAAGCTGCCTCATCCAAGTTTAAAAGTCACAATAACCAGTTACAGAAATGTGTTCATTTAGAGTGATATTTAATACACAAGTGTAAGGCAGAAAGTTGCAGTCAGTTGCAGAGAAGAAATACAGAAATAAGTATTATAAAGTAGACTTGAGGTTCAGTGCCCTTCAGAACAGGACATGATTCTTCTAAGATTCATGAACATCTTATGTGGGAATAGTATTTTGAGCTTTTGCTGGAATTGTTATGTATATATATAATAAATGTTTTCATTTTACAGTGGCTATGGCTTGATTGTTACTGTTCCATTGAGTCGTGTCATAAAATCATGGAAATGGGATAAAAAAACCAAAGCCTTTTGTGTATGTAAAAATAATGTATTGTAATTGTGTTCTTCGTTACCAGACTTCTGAGTTATATGTGCATGGTGAGAAGATGCAAGAAGTGGTGGAGTTAGTCAAGTGGCTGATTTCCATCGGGGCAAAAGTTGAAACGATTGGAGTGTATCTGCTTCACGCTGTTATCAGGCTGTGTATCAGAGCAAGTGAGTGACATCTGCAGCTAAAATCAAACAATGGTGGCCTTCATCAGAGAAATGACAGCTAGAGCTTTTTAAAATTTAAAAAAACCCTAATGAGATCAGATCACAGAACCATAGAAATATTTTGGTTGGAAGAGACCTTCAGGATGATCAAGTCCAACAGTTAACTCAGAACTGCCAGGCCACTGCTAAACCATGTCCCTCAGCACCACATCTGGATGTATTTTAAACCCCTCCAGGGATGGGGCCTCCACCACTTCCCTGGGCATCCTGGGCCCAATGTCCCACCTAAACCTCCCCTGGCACAACTTGAGGTCATTTCCTTTTGTCCTATCACTTGTTCCTTGGGAGCAGAGACTGACCCCACCTGCCTCAAGCCTCCTTTCAGGGAGTTGCCGAGAGGAAAAAATTCTCCCCTGAGCCTCCTTTTCTTCAGGCTGAACAACCCCAGTTCTCTCAGCCACTCCACAGATTTGCACTTGCTGTAAGTCAACAAGAACATGATGTCATGTCTTCCACATCTTGCCACTCTGTAGGGGAGAAAAACAGAGTCTGTTTCTGCTGTATTTCTGTTTACCATTTATAACAAGTGAGGTTTTTAATCATTTCAGGAAAGAACCATCTCTTCAGGTGGTTACTGACTCAAAGGCCAGACTTGAAGGATAAGATCAATGAGCAAGACAGAGATGGATGCACCCTTCTGCATGTTGTGGCTTCTTCCAGTGAATACACCCAGAAACGCAGTAAATGCAATTCTTGGTTGTTTGGGTTTTTTTTTTTTTGTGTGTATGGTGTTCTGTTTTCATGTGGAAAAATGTATAGTGGAAGAAGATTTCAGCCCCTGGTGTTTACTATTTCATGCTAAGAAAGAAAATGGGAATGTCCTTTTATCTGAATGTAGACTTCGTAACAGTAACTAATATGTAAACATTTCAACAATTCCCTTTTGAAATGTTATTACTGACCTGTGACCATTTTCTTTGCTTTTTGGTTTGGTTATGATTTTCTTATCAGTATGCTGCAGGTTTTAGATTCACAGAAATTATTATTCCAAGTTTAATGTGCCCTGAAAATCATATTAAACCACCTAGAGACTAGTTCTGTTCTTTTAAATAGGTGAAGATTTAAAACTTCAGCAGCAGGGTGCCTTGGAGGAGGAGGAAAATGAAAGGTTTTCTTTAACGCTTTCTGTGGGGTTTGTTTTCTTTTCCCTTAGCCTGTTTTTTTTCCTTGTATTTCTTATTCTTCCCAATAGGTGGCAACAGGAAATAAGCACCAGTGCCAAGACAACACCAGACATTTAGGTCATGAAATGCAATGATACTTATGGTGGTTGTCTTTAATCATATGACCTATACCTAAATAATTTCGTTTTCTGGAAAGATGTGACAAGTCTTTGGCAGCAGTTCCATCTGTTGCTCAATACTCCATTTCCAGAAGAGACCTTATCTAGCTATCTAGCTACATAT
>JAAGNO010027845.1:38348-48821 GCA_033439905.1 Ceryle rudis
TTGAAATTAATGGAAGTATGTGATCAACATTAAGTGAAGGTGACAAGTCACAGAACAAAGATGCACGGTCAGAAGGAGGACTTCTAGATTCCATTATGGATGTTTACAAAATATTTCTTTTGAAGATTAAACAGTATCAAAATTATTATCATTTAAATAATAATTAATAGGATTAGGCAGATTATATCAACAATATTATTTAAATGTCATTTTCAAAGGGATTGTAACTTTTTTTGCCAAAGTGTCAGAAATTTATATTAAGACTTGAAACATTTAACTGTTGGTAAGTTTGTGTTTAATACTATTAGGAAGTCTGGAATCTTCGTATAAAACCAAGAAGTATTATAAGATAAGCTGTTGTGCCCCAGTAAACTATGTTCCACTCATTCCTGGTGCTATGCACTATTCACATTGCATAATTCCAAATAATGAGATTCCCATCCAACTCTGAAGTCTTATCATGATATTTCTTTCTTAAGTGTGAAGGCTTTTTCAGAATTATTCTGAGACGGATATATCTTTGACTTGAGGGGTGGCGGAAGGGAAATCCCTGTAAATGTTTCTGTGGCAGCCTTTCCTAGCCTTGGTCATTTTGGAAGACTTTAACAATCTAGATCAAACTTATTGGTTGTTTTGCCTATTTTTAAAGCAATGCTTGTCTTTAAACTCAAGGAGAGTATGGGGGAAGTTTAAGCATAGGTTTAGTCTTTGTCTCTTCAGACTGTTTTTGATTTTGACTTTTAATGGTTTGCCATTTATTAAATTAATTTGGTTTAATAGGTTTTAAAATATAATTCTAATTCATGTGTTTAATGTCCACTTTGCAGATGCTTTATTAATTTGTGCACACATGCTAGCTTCTAGGATTGGGATTTTGGCCCTATGAGACCTCTATCAGGTTTTATAGGACTTTTTCTTTCCCCCTAAATTCATGTATGCTCATTTTAAGAAGTTTGTCATTTCTTCTGTTTTCTTTACTGAATTATTTATGCATGAGATTGACTTATTTGACTAATTGATAGTTGAATGTTATAAAAATTGAAGTCACAGTGAATTGAACAGGTCTGACACTGTTTTTTCTCACCTTTACCCATTTTACCCATACAGTATGGTCAGTACTATGAATTTAAAAGACAGGATTCAAAACAAACAGCTCAATTTTAGCATTATATTTAATCTTTTATAGATCAATGGGGCGGGGGGGGTGTTATTATTTACAATGGTTTTATAAAGTTTGGAGATGGTACATTAAATACACTTTTTCCTCCAGATGATAATCTAGCAAGTAATGAGTTCAAGCCTTTGCTACTAAGTAAATCCACCTAGGACCAAAAAGTCTTATATTGCACTTATGTTTTGATTTAGGTTTTTTTGTGGTGTTGAATAATGCAAATAATATCTGTTAGAAATCCAGATCATTAACGAACTGCACTTAAAGTGATTCATAGTATGTTAGAAGCCATCTGGAGGGAAGTATCTTTAATGCTACCTACAAGACTTAATTGGAAAATAGTTATTTTTTGTTTTTCAGTCTTTAGGAATTGACAAAACTTTTCTGTTTGGGGAAAACAGAAAAACTTCACATTCCATGTCTGTTCTGATTAATTTACAGATTTAATTGTAGACGAAAAAAGTTATATAAATGTATATAATACGAATATAGATGTAATAACATATTTTAAATATAGATAACATGCAAGATATAAAATACATAAATACCTTTGTTTCTAAGCCCAAACAGGTTAATGTCATGTTATTAGAGAAATAAGTTTCTTTCAGATGAAAGTTAACGTTTTCGATTATGCTTTTTCTTCAGCTTTATTTCAAAACAATAGATGCTCAATTTGGAAGCACTTGTGAATGTTAAGACTTTTAAAAGAATGATACAATAACTGATACAAAGACAATGAACTGTACTTTTTCATTTTGTCTGCTTGAAATGCAAAATAACCTGCAAACTAAGATATAAAAATTATGCCTTGGAAGCATTGACATCTTCTCACTTTTACATATTTTTCTAGAACTTACGTTTAAGAAACATGGAAAAGTTATGGGTGTGTTTTCAAAAAAGCAATTATGGAGGTGGTGCTTGAATGGTCTAGGATAAATTTTGTAGTAATGTTTTTGCATTTTTGTTGAGGAATTTCTCACTGCAACAAAAACATAGCTATAAATTCAATATATTTTTTATCAGCTGTGCTTCAGCACATAACAATTCTATGAAAAACAAAAGGTCAGGACTGAAACATTTTGGCACACTAAATTATTCATGTTCTTCACATGATAAGTTACACTGTACACTGATGAACAGAATTTCTGCTCTGCTCTAAGAGAAAATAATTCTTAAAAGGAATAAATAGCACATAGAATATATATATAACTTTTATCTTTGCTTAATAATTTGTGTTTTGGTTATACTAGTTACTCTTTGCTGGACTAAATTGAAAATTGTTCCATATTTGTGTGAGTAGCAAGGTTGTCGGGAGTAAAACATTCTAGCCAGTCTTGAAGACAAAATATCCTCAGTTTGCTTTTTCACTGGATAATCACATTAAATCCAGAGTTTTCATAAGATCTCTGATCCTAGCAAGCCTGAATATTCACACTATGTTAT
Organism: Ceryle rudis; assembly: GCA_033439905.1. Lineage (NCBI taxonomy): Eukaryota > Metazoa > Chordata > Aves > Coraciiformes > Cerylidae > Ceryle > Ceryle rudis. The sequence goes on from JAAGNO010027845.1 coordinate 40,963, forward strand.
TTTTGTATAAACACTTAGAAAAACAGAGAAATTAAATTGAAACGGAAATTAAATTGGTGAATCATTCAAGCTGTATCTAAAAGAAAAATTCAGGGACCTGAAACCATGGCCAAGTACTGGGGAAAGATAAGGAAGTGTTAGCATATCCAAAAACTGTAATGGTGGAATTTAAATGCATCCTCAACTTATATTATTTTTGATCTGGTTTGGCATTGTCCTATAATAATGTTACATCTAGGAGTATTAAATTATCCCTTTTATTTATATATTGCTGACAGCTAGAGGTGGTCTGTGAATGTGTACTACTTGGAAGGTCCAGTGATATTCCAATAAAAAGTCTTTTCTTGCATGTGTTAAAATTAACATACCACAACTCCCTGGAAAGCTTAATACTCTTCCAGGTATCTCATTCTGGTCCTCATGGAAATCAAGGGCAAACAGGCTACCACTGAAAGGAATTGTACCCCTGATGCTTGTTATTGTTATCTAGGTTGCTCTTTGAATTATGTGCAATAGTTTTTTTTCTTACGTGTATCTGAGAGTAATAAACATCCTGTTCAGTTAAGTGTTGTAATGTTGATTTAACATCAGGCAAGGAAAAACAGTGTAATATTTTAAGTTTACAAACACAGTAACTACTGTTAGTTCAAGGAGTTTGTTTTCTGCAATTTATGTGAATTACATTCATGATTACTTTATTTCTTTGTGGTACTTAACAGTTTGTCTCCAAAGCATAGATACCTTTATCAAGTATTGTTGTGTGGTACTGAATCAAAAGTATTTTAAGAAGTGGACACTTATCTGAGGTCACAAGTGCAATGAGTTCTGCTATTCTGTGGTAATTCTGAAGATCATAAAGCACTATGGTATAACTAGCATTTAAGGAATCTGTAGAGAAGGAAGTAATTGATTAATAGACCTGAAGAGTGGTTTCAAAACTGTTGTAAGTTAAATCTTGTATGGCTAAAATATTTTTAATAATGTGGGGGATTTTCTGTTTTGTATGTGATGCAGCTTCAATGGCTTTTAGACAACTATGAAACTGCAGAAGGAGTGAGCCTTCCAAGAAGTACCCTTTACAACCATTACTTACGACATTGTCAGGAACACAAATTGGATCCAGTCAATGCTGCCTCCTTTGGAAAACTCATACGGTCAATCTTCATGGGATTACGGACCAGAAGACTTGGAACTAGGTTTGTGTTAATGAAATCCTGATTCATAATAGAAAATATAAGTAGTAATTATAAGTAATAAACTTGTCTGCTAGTCTAAAAATAAATAAACCTGTAGTTAAATATTACACAGGTTTTCTGACAGTTCTGTCTCTTAATGTTGAATGCTTGTTCTATGCTTTTCCAGATATTGTTATACTTCTGGTTTTGACTATTTATGTGTTTTTACATCTTGATAAATACTCTGCAGTTTTTTTTCAGTACAAATTAAATGTATCTTGCTCTTTGGAAATTACTAAGAGTTCTGTTTCTTATAACTAGGTAAGTTGTATTTATTTGCATTTTATTTTTCTTACTCACTTTGTGGATTACAGGTTGAAATGCTGGGTAAAATTTAAGAGAGTGACTTGTTTTCCCAAAGGTGGTAAAAGGATACCCATGTAAAACAGATGTGACAGACGAGTCATGCCTGATTTATGGGTATTAATTTCCAGTCAGTGTAAATTGTAAAGTGAACATAATGTAGATGCATCGAACTAGTGTTATTGTTCTTTTCATTGTTGCTCTTTCATAAGGGGGAACTCCAAATATCATTACTATGGGATTCGTGTCAAGCCAGACTCTCCTCTTAATCGACTACAAGAGGATATGCAATATATGGCTATGAGACAACAACCCATGCAGCAGAAACAGAGGTAAAGTGTGAAATGAACATGAGTACTTACTAATATTTCTGTTTCATAACGCCTTTACTTCTCCTTACATGGAAAAGTTGAAATTCTAATGCAACTTTTTTTCTTCTTCTGTGCTGTGAAAAATAAAAGTTTGCTAGATCAAATTGACATCACTGCAGTTAAGTATCAGTCAACATGATAGAATATTTACCTAGAAATTGTCATAAATTTGCAAAAAGTAATAATAATGAAGTGAGTTATGATATTAACAGACTCAACTATCTTGAGTTCTTATCCCACCAGCTGAAGAAAAGCAGTAAGAGCTTGAGTTTCAAATTTTGTGGTTTGTTTTAATTATTATATAATTATTATATCATTTATCATGCTGCTTAGAGAGAGCTTATGACTAAGTTCAGTTTGGTGTTATTTCCTCTCCCTGCAAAGAATTAATGTGACCATAATGGTTTGCCTGTAACTTAAGTATTTTCCCTCAGCATCTGGTGTTCCTGATGATCCTGTGAAAGCTCAGAAGTACTCAAAAGCAGTGGCATAGTGACCACAAAGGAAGCATTAGGAACAATTTCTTTAATGAAAGAGTAGTCAGGTGTTGGAAGGGGATGCCCAGGGAGGTAATGGAGTCACGTGGAAGTGTTCAAAAACACGTGGATGATGCACCTCAGGACATTCTCTAGTGGGATGGTGATGTGTTGACAGTTGGACATGGTGATCTTAGAGGTCTTTTCCAACTGTGACAATTCTGTAATTCTGTGTTTCTGGTATATTTTATCTAAACCAGAAAACTACAAAATTTTCTAAGAGAAATAGGAGGTTTTTAAAGCCAAGCATGATGATTCCAGAACATTTTTGTTTCATTGGAATGTGCTGATTATAATTGCAATTTTAGAAAAAGCTTTAACAAGTATAATAAATTATTCCACAATCTAGCATGTTTACTTAATTACAGCCATTCTGTAGCATACAGCAATCTTGAGCTTTGGTCCATTCCTCTGTCTGTAGCCTTACTTTTTAATTCCAGGGTAGTCTTTGGTCATACAGTGTCAAGCTTTAATTCGCATTCTTGAAATAAAAATGTTTGTACATTTTGCTTAATTAATTTTAATGGACACTGAAATATGCTTGTGTTTTGTAGCCCTCAGAAGCTAGGGGTTTGGGGGAAAAAAGAAATGTTAAATATAAAATCTATCATATATGGGTAATTGGATAAACACTTCTAGTCCTTTTTGGCAAAGACTGTAGACTGAATGTATGCTACAAATAATTTTTCTTCCTTCTCTTAATTTGATGCTCAAGCACCTTTTCTATTTACATAACTTCATTATCCCAAAGTGCTCATGCATGTTCATGCTTAGAGCTTGTTCTGGACTTGAATTCAAGGGTCTGAGATTTATCAGACATAAATTTCCGGTGGAAGTGCTGTAATTTGCTTAGTTTTGATTGTGATCAGTGTGAGCTGTGGGAGTATTCTTTGTTCCAGTAAGAAAAAAACCCAGCATAACTAGAGATCACAGATGCTAACAGTCCTATCTTCCAGCTGAGACAGTGGTTTGGTGACAACAAGCACATACTGGGAGACCTTAAGCACCTTTGAACTGAAGGAATGCACAGTTAACAACTAGTTTTGGTGGAAAGATAATAGTTAATACACTGCCTTTCAGCTGGACCTGCTCTATGGCTCCGACTTGCAAGGGAAGGAAGGCCTGGTTTGCATATTTCATCCTGCTACTAAATGTTTTCCAGGGTAGGAAAAACCCAGGATATTTAAATGGTTATATTATCCATCAGTTCTGGATCAAACACAGGCCTGACTAACAGTGAATGGACATCAGACAGAGATTGTTAGGAAGAAATAAAGTAATATCAAATCCAAATATTTTGTCATATGTTTGCACAGTTTTAAATCTGGCACTAAACACTTGCCACTTTGAAGTATAATCTTCTCATGAAATCTCTTTCCGCTAAACATTCCTTGTCAGACCATTTAAGGGAAAATGTATCAGAGATATGATTTCTAAAGTCAAGTTCCATTTTTAACCTCTTTTTATTTAGCTCTTCAGGAGTAGAAGCTTGTGGCTCAGAAGCTAAATTATCTTTAAGGCTTAGTTTAGGGAAATTGGTACAGGTACATTTGTCTTTTCTTTAGAGAATTCCTAAAATTTTACGTTTTAAATTCTGTTTCCATCAGTAAACATCCAGCTTTCCAACTTAATTTCAAATATATATTTCACATAACATTCCTGCACATAACAATTGTACCTTTTTACTTTCATTTATGGAGCTGAACAGTCAGCTAAGTTTTTTCTAATAGGTACAATAACTATTGTTATTGTTACTGTGCATTATAACATTCAGCTAACACATATATTATTGTTCTAACCAGAAATCATTAATCACTATTCCCTATAGATGATGTTTACCTTGTTTATTTATTTTATGTAGAAAATAATGTATATTTTTGTACTGTTCTCCTTCCTGTTTTTTCCTGTTTCATGGAAATACTGCTCGGTTAAACTTTACCTTTAAACCAAGCTACTGTGAGTCCAAAGCATCGTGTGTTTATAGAACTTTATTTTAAAGGGGCTTGCGTTTATGGACAACAGAGAATTATGCATCTTTACAGTGATAATTTTTTTGAAGACAGAGAGCAAGGTATCATAGTCCAACAAATACTGTGCTGCAATTTTGTTAAGACACAATATCCTAAAATGTTATTAAGATAATGAGATAAACTACTAAACTTCCTAATGGAGTTGTTCAGAAAAAAAATCACAGTCTTTCTCTTGAACTAGTGTGGATATTTTATGTTTAGTATGGTTATGATACTGAGGTGATTGATTGTGGCTTAAAAAAACTTGGAAGTTCAGGTTAGCCTTCTAGGTTCGATATGTTTCAACAATGCTTATTAGACCAAGGAGAGATGTTTTAAAATCACACCTGTGAAATTTCATTCCTGAAATTTCTTAACAGTTTTATCATCTCTCATTGCAGATAACCATGCTTTTATTGAAATAGAGCCCCTGTATTATTTTGGAGGCTTTATGATGGTATATGCACAACAGTATACTCGGAAATGTTTGGGGTTTTTCTCTTCAAACACTGGAAAGCAATTAGTACAAACTTGATAGCATCCAAATGCTTCTCGGGTATTTCTTTGTTACTTGCAGGTTTTGCATTTTCAATGATTTTTTAAAAGCATTTGAGTTTCTTTAATTTTCCTGTAGTTAACAGATTTATTATGTGTTGCCTGTGGTGTTTCAAGCTGTTTGAATCAATTTTTGCTTTCTTTCAATTTTAAAATCTGGGTTTTTTTCTCCTAGTATTATCAGTGGCAACATTTGATTTGCATACAGCAGTAAAATGCTTTAACATACTTTACAGATTGTTATGCATAAGATCACCATTTTGTTGCATAGTTTGGTACATTAACTCACTTCTCACAGACATCAGTGAACTCCTACCAATAAATCACAATAATAGATTTGAAATAAAAATAAATTAGAAGTTTATCCTTTGAGCTTAGTTCTGTTTCTTAAGGAAGGAAAGAAGGAAAACCTTAGTTTTTAAGAAAAAGACAGAACAATATAACTCGCATATCACCTTGAGTTGGATTTTTCAGCAAAATACCAAATTCTAAAACTTACCGTAAAATCCAAATAGTGGCAGCATGCCAACAATACAAGCAAACTACACAATATACAGAAAATTTAACTGAAAAAGGGTCTGTTTGGTTTTTCGTCTGTCTTGTGACAATCAATCCATTTTGGCTTCTCATGGTTTTCAGCTTCTTTTCCATACCGATTTTATATGTACTTTTCAAACCAAGCAGGCATTTTATTATACTATTAAGGAACATAGATTGTTTGCTGCACGTGTATTTTAGTCAGGAAGTTATTAATCTGTTTTGCAGTGACGGAGGAAGTTTCTGTTAATGAAGTTATGTCACAGTTAGACTATGGATGTCAATTAAGTTAGGTATTCTAAGTTAACTGCAAAGTGAGACCAGCATATCATACAGTGTCATTTCTGAATTACCTGATTTCATGATCTGATTTCACTGTTTTTTTTATTTTCACAGCTTTGCATAAATTGATAAAATAAATGTTGTTAACTTAAGGCTCTGCAAACTTTTGCTGTGTTTATGCTAAAATTCAAATGTTGTCCTTTCTGGGTGAAGTATCATTAGAAAGATGTAATATTCATGTGAGGTTATTAATATTTTCTGCTCCCAGCCTCCTACCACCTAGTAATTTAAAAGAAAAGTAGAGGGTGAATGATGAAATAACGTATAGGTTAGTAGTGAGTAAAATAGGGAAATAAAGTAGGAGACTGGATAATTTTAGAAAATGTAACTCTTATGAGTTAAGAAATTGTAACTATTTTTTTCATGCACCAAAATGGCTAAAATTTAAGGAAAAAATTATGGAGATCTGTTGGTTTTCTAAACTGCAAAGTCCTACTTGTACATAAATGACAGCAGTTCTGAAATTATTAACCACTGTCTACTTATATTTTGTCTGAAGCTCCTGAAAAAGATTTTTCTTTTCTTTCTTTGGTTTCATTTTGCAAGTGATTTTCTATCATTGCTGAAATTGGTTAACTCCTGTGACAAGTTATGTGTCACAGGGCCAGAACTTTGCCCAGCATATTTTATATAAAGCACAGTGGAGTAAGTAGGTGGATAATCCCAATTCCTAGCACCAAAGGATTAAGTTGTCTTTTTTACTTTAATTAAAAGGTTTTTTGCATAACTGAAAATCTCTTTCATTTTTATGAATCCAAAACATTTTGAATCCTATTCCAGGAGCTGAAGGGTCAGTAAAATAATACATTTTGCAGAAAGTAATGGAACTATCTTGAAGTATAGCTTTAGATTACAAATAGTTCCAGAAGGTGATCTCCTGCTTGGTATTTGTAATCATAATGTATAATAAGAGAGAAATTAAGAAGTCCTCCCAGATTGATTGCCTCGATTTCAGGTAGATTTATCAAGTAATAACTAGTTAATCCAGAAAAGTTCAGTGCTACTGTGGTACCAGATACTAAATTTTATTCTTCTTTAATGTTGGTTGGAATTTTGCTGTTTTCTTCAACAGGCATAGAATTTTACACTAGACCATTACAGAAAGTGAAACTTTCCTAGGGATAGGATAGGTACAAGTGTATTCTTTTTTCCAAAGCATTGAAATTCTTAAAGTTATAAAACTATTTGTAAATCAAGTCAGGAGTCTTTCTGTTGAAAAGTGTATGTTCTGTCTGTCTTTAGTTACTTGTATATTTAAATCCCTGTCAGGAATTCCTAGAATAATGAATGGATGTTTTTCATGGAATCTTCTTATTCAGTAAGGAAAATCTCAGTTAGTGTGTGAGATAATACTGGTTTATGTTTACTGGAAACAAAATTAAATGTTCGCATCTGACTAAACTGCCTCTCAAGGTAATGCATTGAGTGTGAAATTTCTTGTCATATATCTGAAGTTAGAATGGTGTTTAACAGTCTGCACAGTTCCAACTGGAATTAATACACACTTTATTTAGCTCTGAAGTTTCTCTTGTTTTCTTTTCCAGTGGCTACAATTCTTTTTCAAAAGTGCACAGTGTCCAAGACATTACTACTAAGATCTAGGACAGATTGAATTGTCAGCTGTGTTGGAAGTGACAGGCATGATATTCAGACTGTCACACTGATTGTCGAGACAACTCTTGGCCATCCAAAAGAGTATTCTTATTTGTATTGTTGTGATTTTTGTCCTTTATAAAAGATTCTGAGAATGAATAGGGAAGAGTATAGTTTTCCAAGTAGCTTTCTTAGGCTTTCTGTGCTTATGAGAAAAGTCTGTTGGATTTGAAAGGTCATACACTATCCTCAGACAGTAGTGTTGTTTTTTCTTAAGGTAATGAAATACTATTTTGTAATTAAATAATTATTGGGAAGTCAAGCTATTTAGAAAGGGACTGATTTGATTCCTCGTCATTTAAATTTGCTTATCTTAGG